>OU612097.1:88374357-88586857 GCA_914767995.1 Thecocarcelia acutangulata | reverse complement strand
CAGAAACTTTAAAAACACTTTTAGTTGTTATTGAAAATTTCCATTCTTGTTTTTATTATCGCTATTGCTGTTGCTGTTATTATTATTGTTATTGAAAACCAATGAAAAGCAGAAAGCAAAGAAATCTTAAAACTTTGCAAGTAACGAAAAATAACAGTTTATAGCTTTACTGGGAAAAGTTTAACAAAAATTTAAAAGTTTAATTTTCTTTTAAAATCGAATGAGTTGCAAAGATTTCATTTTGCCAAATAATAGTTTAACAGAAAACAACATAGTAAAGTTTTAAGTTACTTTCAAGCCTATTAAAACTAAAGTTAAACAAAAGTTGTTATTTCAGGAAAAAATTTTCTATAGTAATTTAACTTGAACAATAAACCTGTACTAGTAGGCAAAAGCAGAATGTGTTGTTTTTAATTAATTTGTTAATTAGTTTTGAAGTTGTTGTCTATCACACATATAGGGTTGACTACAATTTCCTAAGAGGTTCGAACTCCTTATAACCTTTTTATTGTAACTTTGTTTTTTTTTTCTTTTTGTGGAATACTGTAGTAAATAATCTGCTGAAAAACACGGATTCTAAAAAGATAAAAACTGGAGTCTATGCCGATGATATAGCGATTGCTGTCTGTAGAACCCATTTAGATACCATAAATAAACAGTTAGATAGTAAGTCAATGGAGAGTACAATGCGGTCTTAAAACTAACCCAATGAAAATGAAAGCTGTACTTTTTTGTAAAAAGTTACAAAATACCGCACACCACCAAAAATGGATGGTATTACTCTTATCCTATCGGTTGAAGCAAAATACTTATTTTTATTTTTCAATATAATCTCCTGAAACTTCAATACACTTAGTCCAACGCTTTTCTAGCAATTCTATCCCTTGATTAAAATAGTTTTCCTCAAGGTCTTTAAAATAATGGTTTTGTAATTGTATTTAATTGCATCTTCATTTGAGGTAAAACGCTTGCCAGCAAGGAATTTTTTTAGATTTGGGAACAGGTGAAAGTCACTGGGAGCTAAATCAGGAGAACAAGGTGGGTGGTCAAGCAACTCGTACTTTAATTCGTTGATTTTAGCCATTGTTAAAACACTCTTGTGTGCTGTTGCGTTGTCTTGATGAAAAATTATTTTTTTGTGTTGTAGGCCAGAACGTTTTTCTCGAATTTGTACAGCTCATTGATCCAAAAGGTTGCAACAGTACTCTAAATTTATTGTTTTACCCTTTTGCAGATAATCAATCAATAAAATACCTTTGAAGTCCCAAAAAACCGTTGCCATAACCTTACTAGCCGATTGAATTGTTTTTGCCTTCTTTGGGGCACTTCCTTCAGCTTCAGTCCATTGTTTGGATTGTTCTTTTGTTTCTGGAGTACAGTGGTGGATCCATGTCTCATCAACAGTTATGAAACGATGCGTAAAATCCATTTTATTTCGCTTAAAACGATCCAAACAAGCTTGAGAAATGTTCATTCTTATGCGTTTTTGGTCGACTGTTAACAAATGCGGCACCCCAACTTGCAAAAAGCTTTTTCATCTGTAGTTCTTCATGCAAAATTAAATGGACTCGATCATTTGAGATGTCCACGATATTAGCTATTTCACGCACTTTTATTCGTTGATCATTTAATACCATATCATGCGCTTTAGCTACAATTTCTGTTGTTGTTGCGGTTTTTGGACATCCACTACGTGGTTCATTTTCAATGTTTGTACCACCACGTTTAAATTCAGCAACCCAGTTTTTTACTGTTGCATATGAAGGAGCACCTAACACATTCACCATATCATTATGAATTTCTTGTCCTGATAAACATTTTTATGTAAATATTTAATGACACCACGCATTTCTAATTTTTCCATTATAAAAAAATCGCGGATGCGTCTTTTGTAAACACCTGTTTCTATATGAAGGAGTTACCAGATCGAAATTTCCAAAAAACTTAACTTTTTCCTGTTTATACCGCGCTTTTTGTGCTAGGCTAAGAAGTTTCCGAGCCGCCCATGGCATATAACCAAAAGAAGTTATGGGGCTATTCGTGATGGTCATAGAACCGATCATTTTCTATGCAGTGTCAGTATGGTGGAAATCACTGTACTCTGCAACAAATAGACTGCAGGCTGAGAAAGTCAGTCAAACCAAGGCAAAACTGATCACACAGGCCATGAGGACATCTTGCGCTTATGAGCTGGATGCCATACGACCTGGAAGCCAACCAAAGAGCACTGAGAACCGTGAGCAGGCTGAACGCAAAGGAGCGTAGAACCCAGGACCATGAACACACGCTAATATGATTGAGATCGGAAACGACCTAGTCCTCGATCTACTTGAATTATGCATCCTGCCCCCGAGAACAGGTTTTGCCTTGGAGTAGATCAAACCAGGGCACTCTGTTTTCTGGGATATAGAGTGGACTTATGTTGTGTTGGACTTAAGAAACCCTTACCGATTAAATTGGCAGAACGGAGAGATTCTCTGCCCTGCAGATCTCTCAGTGCTTATCATGGTTGAGATGCCTACCATGGCTAAAACGTTCTGGCTGTACTTTAGACCTCCCCTCGGAGAATAGGTTTTGCCTTGGCGTATTCCTAACTTGGGCACTCTGTTTTTCGGGTATAGAGGGGAAGGGGTTCCTCGTTTGTTGTAGTAAATAAAACTCTAGGAAGCCGCATGACTTATGTTGTATTGGCTTCCACAACCCTTACCAAGGGGTGTAAATTGGCAGAACAGGGATCAACATGGGCTCCGCGTGGTCTGCTTGCGGTTCGACCCGGGTATGGTTGAGGTGCCTACCTTGGCTGCAAGTTCTGGCAGTGCTTGAAAACTAAAACGCAGGAAGGGGATGTTAGTATCCTTGAAATTGCTTGGCGTGGATTTTTTCGGGGACTAACAAACTGCCGAGCGTCCGTTGCCTTTACAATAGATACCTGTACTATGAGGAACCAGTGGTGATGGTTGACGGTTCATCTTTATTTGCCTTTAAATTTTGCAATAAATAACTTAAAGTTTTTGAGAGAATTTTTTCTGAAATATTGTTGTAACGTCTCAAACAATTACCGATATCGGCCAATAAGTTGGCTTTCATTAACACTGTTAAGAGTTTTTCTGTTATTTCATGTTCACTGGCTTTCCAGTTGTTTCGCTATAAATTGTATCTCGGGACTAATAAAACCATTGTCATTAAAATTTGTCATCAAAGAAATTCGTGGTTCACCACAAGATTGTTCAGCTGGCAACACTTCAACGTGCAAATTCAGCTGCCTTAAGGAGTTTAATTTTTTGTCGAATTCTTTAGTACTAATAAATGGAACCGAAATGCCATCAGCTTCCTGGAAATTAAACTTCTGTTTTTCTGTGTTTAGTATCCGCTGGCAGTTCCAAATCGTTGCTATATTGTAAACATTCTTCTAAATAATCCTCTTCATTAATGTAAGCATCTTCCAAACAGCTCTGATAATTATGACCCACTTGGGTGCCCACCAAATCCGAAAGAACTTCCTTTAAGACTCTATACTTTACCACCGATAGATTTTGTCCCATGGCCAAGAGAATATATTCGTCTATGGACCATAATTGTGAAAAACTAAAGTACACTTTGAAGAACTGCTTTGTTTTTATAACTTTGTATTGGGTATTGTAAAAAAGTAGAGATGCTCCCTCCTGGCCATGATTGGCGCCATAAATTACGACAAAGGTTTTGTATATACCCAAAATAGAAAGCGGCGTGTCAACTTTAAGTTGTGTCAATACTGACACAAAGTTGCCAGGAGAACGCACTGGCTCGACATCATCCGCAAGACTGAGAAGAAAAATACGTTTATCCGACCCTAGATGCAGTATCAAAAAATATAGCATTAGTATAAAAATAAAATTAAATAATTTATTGGTTAAACAGTAAGTGAAGAAAGTCAAAAAAAAAAAAAAATCGTAAAATTTATCTGAATGAATTGCAAACATTTAATAAGATTTCTACACAACTTTCTTGAAAAAAAAAAACTAAAACTTCTCAAATTGATAATTTTCCCTGATGGAAATTTTTAGATGTTGAAAGTTTTTAAGAAACATTAATTTAAGTAACTTTTAATTTAAATCTGCATAGACATGTAGAATGGAAAATTTCCTACAATGGGAAATTTTTATTCAGTATAACATGTTAATCAAAATATGTTGACAATAACTTATAGTGCAAAATCACCGATTTTTTTTAACACATTTCAGATTGAGTTTCCCTTGATGAAGCAGCTGATGCTGCTAGTGAGTTTCGGCCTACCAATCATTAAGATTGTCTTACATTAGCTGTTGGGTATATAGGAGGGATTAGAAGGCTCAAACTCTTAAATAAGGAGTTCGTCCAAAGGGCTACAAAATTATAGCAAAAAATTGCGAGCTATGTGAGCCTACCAAGCTACAGGGCGCTAATAAATCGGGAATAGTTCACCCCATGAAGTTGGTTCATCATCAGATTAAACCGACAGTTGCTGATGTAAATCGATTTCACAACTGACTACTGCATCCCAAAATCATTTCTCTCAAGAAGCTTTGGCTATCTCCTTTACAATCTGGATACTTCTATGTTTACTTGGGCGGATATAGTAGAGAAGAAAGAGTTAGGGGGAGGCGTTTACATAGAAGAATTCAATACCAAAACTATCGGATGGGTGTAGTATTCTTCAGGCAGAAATATCAGCTAAAAACAAAGCGGCTAGATGACTAACGCCTCACAAGATATTCGGAAGGAATATCATGATAATAACGGACAGACAGGCCACTATTAATACCCTGATCGGAATATATATCAATTCCTGTCTAGCCCAATAATGCCGGGCATCGTTCAATAAGACGGCAAGACTTTTAAACATAACCCCAAAATGGACACGGTTACAATAACGGCAATAACATCGCTGTCAAAGTAGACAAAAAAAAAAAAAAAAACCATAACGGTAGAAGATAGGGACAGCGATCTTTTTTGCAGACAGCTCTTGTCAGCATGGTGGAAAAGAATGAAGTTTCACACCCTCAAATGTGATCACTTTTATTGAAACACAAACAAAGAGGTTTAAATATCTTTACATAAAAGAAAGATGGTTAACATGGCCCACATGCCAACCTGCGTTCGCACATTAACTTTAGGAGAACATGGGAGCTCTTAAAACTGCCCAGATCTCACTTGAGAGTCAGTGTAGCAGGACATTGCCCATTTTGGAACCATGGCTGGAGACTAGGCTTACCCTATAACGAGGAGGAGACGATCCTTCATCTATTCGGAACATGCCCGGTATTAAAGCATCACCATACCATAAGATATCTAGGCGGGCGGAGCTTCAATACACTATCATATCTGGACTCGGTCACTCCTACCGCGCTAGCCTCTCTCAAAAGTAGCAGCGGATGGCTAGTGCAACAGTATTTAACGCCACACTAAACGGCTTCCCACTTTTCCTCCTCTTGGTGATGGCTTTTTTCGAGGGCTAACAATCTCCCGAGGATCTGTTGCCTATACAACAGATACGTGTACTGTAAGGAACCAGTGGTGAAGATTGACGGGTGAGTTGGTTTAAGGGCTGATGCTCTTAATGGGCTTCGGCCTACCAACTCATTAAGCCTTGTCCTCCATTGATTGCTGGGAAATTGCATACATGAGGGATTAGACAACCCGAACTCCTCAACAAGAAGTTGTTCATATGACCGCAATCATATGACAAGAATTGCTACCTGTGTGCGCCTAGCAAGCCACACGGGGGCGGTGGTGAATCGTGAAAAATTCACTTCGTGGAATTGATCCACCATCAGGTTAGGCCGTCAAGGCAGGTACTGATGTAAATCATTTTCACAGTTTTCCTCCTCTTCCAATATATCCCTGTAACTTCTATTTTTCAGTTCTAGCAAAGGGAACAATTTTAGGACCCAAGTGAGCTGGTGAATCTAAGATATGTGCATCAGGGAATCCAGCGGCCAGTCTACCTAACCTACTTTCATTTTAACATAGCTCTTGAGGTCACTTGTAAGGTAGACTGGCCGCTGGGAATCCAGCGGCCAGTCTACCTAACCTACTTTCATTTTAACATAGCTCTTGAGGTCACTTTGTAAACTTTTATTACTTTTGTTGTCATTTCGACAAAACATAAGTATAATTTTGCTGCACAAATCAAATTCCTGTTGTTATCATGCACTTGACTTACGTATACTTTGCTCGTAAAAAAAATATTTAAATTTTTTTTGTAGTTTAGATGACTTTTATGTGATCACTTATTCCCTTAATTGTGATTTTTTCTCTAGTTTCTTTGAAACAACCCACATAAACAAACAACCATAAAAAAGTTATTGAAATCAGCTTGTTGCTGAATCGGTACACAACTTATCTTTACTTCATTAAAATTTTAATTGCTTTTTCTTTGTGATCGTTTTTGTTGGTATTGTTGTTCACTTTATAATACACACAAGTTGTTGAAATATTGTGTATTTTCTGAAATAATAACCAGCTTATGAAGAGCATTATTTCGTGTTTTTTTTTTCTTTCTAAAACTATATAAAACATTTTTAATGGGAGTTAAACAAAGGCTGTGGAAGAAACAAAATGTTATTATGCCCTTTAGCCAGGATGCCATTTATGTGCTTCAATTTTCTTTGTTTGGCACTTAAATGTTGGTGTTGCGATAAAATTTTACAACTTCAACTTCGTCATCATCATCCATGACGTTGGCCATCACCCTCATCGACAGTGACTAACTTCTTTTGTTGTAGTTTTTCTTTGAGTTGAATGTGCGGGTAATATACTTTTTGCTAAGCAAAAATTGTTAAAGTTTTTTTGTTTATTAAATTTGGTGATTTGACTATGGTAAAATACTAAAAAAGAACTCCGCACATACTGGTACATTTGTATTAAGAGCAAATTTTCACGATGATTTAAAGCCATGTCTAAAAGGCATGTCTTTTCTTTTGTACTGAAAAATTTTTAAAACTAAAAAAAGCATATGCGATTTAATATGAGATGAATATAGATAGAAAATAATTAAATGCTCGGTGGCTGAGTGTTTAAAGCAGCAGATCATGATACGTCATGACCCGAGTTCAAATCCCAGTGGGTGCTGATGAGTAGTGTGGCGACTACGACACAGCTAGTTGTCCGCCAGCTAAAGATTTGATTATTATTTTTCTTGTCTTCTTCAATCAAAAATTATTGATCACAGCAAATTTGTATTGTAAAAAAATCCTTCTTAAGAAAAAACTTAAGAAAGGAAAAAACTTGAACTATAACCCGTTGTACAAATGTACAAACCAAAAATTTTATTTAAAAAAATATAAAGTTCAACAAAAATTCAATAAATTTTCTATTTTTCAAGATTCCAAGTTTTTTTCTCTAATTTCTTTTTGACTCGTTTATTATTTATTAAATTGTTTTATTTTCATTCGGCTGGCAAGGTAACCACATCGATACTACCAAAAGGGCAAAAAGAGACAAACGATTATTTTTAACGACAACAATTAAAAAAACAACATGACTTAAAAATCATCGTAAAGATTTAACATGATTTTGGTAGGAGCTTTAAAATAATGTTACAAAAAAAAGGCATGGCGTATAAATCAGCCGTAACAGATAAATGTTTAGTGCCTTAACAGCAACTTCCAAGTAGGAGGCAAACAAATATAATTATTTTTGGTAATATTCATAAAATATATTTTGTGTTTATTACAAGCTTATTTGACAAATTGCTGTGCAAAGTTTGTCAATTAAACCTTTAACAAATATAAAATTTTTTATATGACTATTTTTAATAAGACTAACATAAATATTTTAAAAATCCAGTTCTAACTTTTCCTTACTCCTGTGAAATTCTTACATGTGAAATCGGCTAATATGAAACCAAGCAAAATAAAAAGGAAAAAAGTCGTCTAAATAAAAAGCTTAATTTATATTATGATTTACAGTCAAGCACTTTTAATCTCTTGTTGCTGTTTTCAAGTTTAACCGAAAAATATGAAGCATTAGACCCCGTCCATATTATGAAACATTTGCTGCAAAGCATTTCTAAATGGTGGCATGTCGCAGTGTCCATGGACATAAGGTCCATGGACATTATGTCGCAGTTAAAGGTGACATAATGTCTATGGACACTATGCCGCTTTCAAAAATGTCATAGTGTCCATGGACATTCTGCCGTTTTCGGTATGGACATAATGCCACTTGCAAAAGTGTAATAATGTCCACACTAGAAATTAGAAAAAAACCTTCCCGACCATAAATATAGCTTATCCAATATAAACAATTGTTATTTTTGAATTGGGTAATATTTTATTTGAAACATAACAACTTTCTTGTATAATAACTAGGAAAAAATTAAAATAAATTTTTATTTATAATTACTGAAATATAGTTGAAATATCTTCCACAATTTGCCACAATTTGTATGGACAAAGCAAGGGTGATTTATTTGCTTTCGATTTCATGTCCAAATTTTGGAAGCAGCTGAAGCAGGTTTTAAAGTGTTTACATGGCAACAAAAGCGTGTTTCTCGGCTCTGTAAGGCAAATGATACATTTCAACACTTCTATAACCTCAGTAAACGTATTAGTGTCTTCAACAAGATCGGTTTCTTGATCGTCTTCCTGTTCTACTTCTTCTGGAATGTCGTCAAATGCAATTATTCTATTTTCTTTGTTAATAATAATATTGAAAAAATCGTGCAGTGTTATTTGTCCTCTATTTATTTGTTGAGTCAGATTGTGAATCTTGTCATCCTTACTGGTTTGTACCTTTCGTTTTTTTGGTAAAACTGACAATACACCAGCTACTAATTGACCAAGGGAAACCGATTGGCTAAAATCTTCATTTCGGATAACATCAAGGAACTTAAAGAACTGCCCGTGTTTTTCTAATTTTCTTGACAGTTTTGAATTGAATCCCTCTAGAGCACTCGTGGTTCTAACAGGTTCTGAATGTACAGAAAATTTCTTAGGAGTTACCTGAAGAATACATCAAAACGTTATGATTATTTAAGCTAAGAAAAAATTATTTGAAAGCAAGTAACTAAATAATGGTAATGATAAATATATTAAGAAATATGAAAATTTCCAATACAAAAGAAATTCTGGGGAGAGTTAAGAAAAATCGGCGCCGATTCTTGGCTTTTCTTTACGAAAGCAGCAAACTTTTTAAATCTTACACTTCGGCGTCTCAAAGCTTGGCAATAATGGAACCAACAGCCTTTTATAACTGCAGTAGGGAAAACCAATTGTATCGCTTTTCGTAAAGCTATTTCATAATCTGTATGAAATACTGAAGCTTCGAACTGGAAGATATTGCTATTTACGTACTGAAGCAGGTGTTCATAAACGTCACGAGTTTTTTTCGACATCAAAACATAAATAAATGGAAAAGTCTATAAATATCCAAAAATGTTTTCATTACAAGAATAATAAAAAAGGATTACAATACTTACATGTTCCATATAATAAAAATGAATGACGAGAAGCTGTTTAAAACCGCAACATGGAACGGTTTTAAAAGTTCCATCAATTAAATACCGACGGCCTTTAGGTTTTTTTTGGATTACTTCCACAATTGTTGGTGATATGAAAACGCAATAAGAAAATGCATCCTCTATAATAGTCTCGCGATAGAAGGGCTTGTTTATATGCTTCGAAATTGCATATTCTTTAAAATATTCTACGTTTTCAAACACCTTCTTTATTTCATGGGGTGAAAGAGGATTTTTTGGCATACCTTCATTTCGAATTCTTTGCAGTTGTCTCTTTGTTTTTGTGAAGGATACAAAAGAGGCAAGATCTTTGTTTTTAATGCACTCTTGGTCAAAAATTTCGCGAACACCTTTTCTTTTGAAAGCTGCGTTATCGGCGCACTCAGATTTCAATTCATTTAACATCTTAAACTTATTTATTAAAACTTCTGGAGTAGTGTGGTTATGATTATGGTCCAAACTTAACTGCTCACATATTCCGTCCTTCTTAAGTGCAACTGTAACAGCACAATTTTTAAAATAGCAAATATATCGTGAGTATTCTTTATATAAATGCTTTTGCCGAAACAATTGCCTTTCGTCAATAAGCAATAAAAGTTTTGAATTTTTTCGAAAACCACTAATAAACTCATATTTATATTTTACAGTTTCCATTTGATTTTCAAAGTATATTTCAATCTTGACTTCAACCACATTCAGAGATCACTTGCATACTAAAAATGTGAATTCTACTCATCAATGAAACATTAAATAATAACGGTAGTCAAAAATCTCTTTTTACTACTAATTATTAAGTTTACAATATTGATGGACATTATGTCCATGGACATTATGTCGCTAAATTGTTGGACATTATGTCGCACTGTTAGGTGATATAATGTCCATGGACATTGTGTCACTTTTTAGTGCGACATAATGTACATGGACCTTATGTCCATGGACACTATGACATGCCACCTTTCTAAATACTCTTTTGAAATTGCATTCGTATCCACACTGAAATTATTCTTTGCTGTTTTTATTGTTTGAAGTACCTTCCTTTCTTCTTCCTCTGTTTAGTTTTGGCAGTTTTGGGCAAATGGAAATATTTTTTTGTTTGGAATTAAATGCATTAATTACATATTTTCCCAAAAAATCTTTATTTTTTGTGTAACTATTTGATTTTTAATATTAACAAAATTAGAAACGTGTTTGTACATGTAATTTGTATCTGTAATTGGCGCAAATAAAGAAATTAAATAAAAAGAAATGTCAAATATAGTTATAGCTAACTTTAAATCGGAAAGTGTGAATGAGAAGCTTGTAGCATGATCACGACACTCTTTTTGTCATAACATGAATGCATCCTATTAAAGGCATGTATAAGCAATAACTAAAAGAATATCAGGTTACATTTTATAAATTCATAACCCTCGTCACTTGACACCTTTTGCTGTCACTGACCGTTGTCGCGACAGTGCGTCTAATAAGTGCAACAATTTGAAAATACACTTGAGGTGCGAATGATATGGGTTTATGAAAGTACGTATGCATGTGTGTGGCACTGTTACAATTAAATCTAAACACTTGAATCGAGCCACATATACACATATGTATGTACAATGTACATACCAAAGACACAATTTATGGCCTTGCACCATATACGTATGTACATATGTAAAGTCTGATCAGCTTACCTCTAAGCCGTGGGAACCACATTGGTTTCCCAAACATTAATAATCATATTAGTATGAGTCGTCTAGAACTTCTCATAAGTAGTATATAAGTAGACGTAATTTTAGTTTTAAGAATTAATTATAATTTTCACAGACTTGAGCAACAATCGAGTTGCTCGTCTTTAATAATAAATAAAACCTTACATTTTAAACAAAAAAACCATTTCAGTTGTTTTTAAGCTCAACAAGAACTGCATGTACATGAAAGAAAGTACATGTTTCCCTTTCCTTTTCCAATAACATCGTCAAATTCGAAAGTTTTGCAGCAGTTTTCCATAGTATGGACTGGGACTTAATTTATAATACAAAATTTTCAGTAAAATCATGATTAAAAACAAATCTTTTTCTACATTTTCTTTTAAATTTGCTACTAAAATTATTTTACTTTCACATAATTATAAGACCTTTTTCATTATAGGAAAAATTACAAATGAGTGTTATTTTTCTATATTAAAAAAGAAAATGTAAACAACAGAAAACACAAGTTTATCTTTGTTATGACAGTTTCCTACAAAAAAAGCATGCCTTTTAGATATGAGTTTTAATCATAGTGTAAGTGGCATGAAAAACATTTCTTTAACTATTAAGCTATGTACACACGGTTGTAAGATGTTACAATATTGTAAGATCAGGCAACATGGTGACAATGAAAAATTGTCCCGCAGAAGTAAATTGCGTGTTCAGACGATCGTAATAAAATCTTACAATTTCATTGTCAGACTATGGTCTGACAAATAATTCATCTGACAACAAAAATTGCCAGTTCACACGGTTGTCAGATTGTTAGATGAACAAAATTACCAGACATGTTGTAAGGCATTGTCACTTATATATATCAACAACCATCTGTTAGGCAGTGGTGCCCATCAAACTTTTCTCTGACAATGATGCCATTGTCAGGTGCATTAATTTTATATATCTGACAATTAAAACTGAGCTTACAATACCAGCCAATTATCTGGCAATGCCGACGAAGAGTGTTCTCACGATTGTCAGATGCCTGACAACATGTCGCCCTACAATGGATTGACAATGGTTCTTCCGACAACGCTATAAGTTCAAAATTGGCAGTTCACACGATTGTAATATATTTTCAGACAATTTTACTGGCAATATTGTAAGATCTGACAACCGTGTGTACGTAGCTTTAGGTATATAACCTTATTTCGGCCATTTTGCAATAGATGGCTGTAGTGATAAGTGGCAGTCGAAACAAAAATAATCGTAGATATGTAAAGTTATTCTCGATTAAACATGTTTACATTCTTATCAATTTGTGCTTTAGCATGAAGAATAATAAGAAAAAACTTCTTCCAGCTTGAAACTTTCTTTGGGGAAAAAAGATGCCTTGTGTGTTTTTAATTTTAAAAATATTTACCTAAATTTGTTCAGCTTTATTTAAAAAAGAAAAAAAAAATATGTGACAATGTTGAAAATATAAATGTTGAGTATTCGCGAAAATATAAAATTAAGTGTATTTAATAATAAGATATGGACATACATACGGTATAGCTAGAGCTGGACAAAATCCTCACTTTATGTATTTCAAATACAAAATACTTTCAAGTTGTGTATTTCAAAAACACAACATTAACATTATGGGTCATCTTGTAATCCTCAAGGGAACCATAATTCACCACATGTAGAAAAAATATATGGCTGACACAACAATATTCTGAGTGCAACATACTATTTTTGAATTATATGTTTGTACCTGATAATATTATATTGTTATACGATAGTTAAAACGCTATTGGGGCACACCATCCACTGAAAAAAATTTTGTTCAGAAATTCTCTGAATTTTGACATTACTTTCATGAATATTTTCATTATTTTTCAACCATTGTAACTTTTCATAGAAATAATGAAACATATTTCATTAGATTATTTTAATGAAAACCTTCATAAATATAATGAAACATTTTAATAAGAAACATGACTTATTTTCATTAAAAGTGTGAAAGAAAAGTCATATGATTAGTGAAATAATTTCTCTAGATCAAACAATCAATTTCATAAAGCACATGAAAACTGTACATTAAATTAATGAAAAAGTAACATATATTTAATGAAATAACTTCTTATGAAACTCCTTCATAAGGTCAATGAAGTTATTTCATTTATCTAATTTTATTATTCACCGGAAAAATTTACATTAAATCAATGAAATAGTTACATTTGTTTAATGAAATAATATCATAACACACATTAATAAAATATGTTCACAAATGTACGTAATAAGATCAATGGAATTATTTCATTTATTTGTTGATACTTTATTTCATTATACAAACAATACTATTCCTTGCTTTTGTGAAATTGTACCTAATTATGATAAAAGAAAATGTTGACCAAGTATTCACCAAATAAAACAGATTTTATTAATTCAAATGACTTCAATACACTGGTATTTAAATTTTTTTTAACTATTATTGTGCTGATTTGAGTACATGCACATATGTACATAAATACCCAAGTTATGTAGCCAGAAATTTATTTGTCATTGATCTAATGAATTCTATTTCATTGGAATTATGAAACTTATATAATAAATTCTTTCTATTTCAGATATGAAATTGAATAACAACTTTAGATCAAAAATTTTTCAGTTCGAACTTTTACTTTCTTTTTAACAATACTTAACTCTATTTTGAATATATATAAATGTTGTTGGTAACTGGCAAACTTTTTTCTATATTTTTGCTAATTTTTTATAGTGCTGCAAGATTGAGTTTTTATATGCTATTTTAAATAAATTATTTTGAGTGTATTGAAGGAGTTTTGTTTTAGTAAATGGATTAATATATAAATTTAATTAGTTAGATATCCTGGAAAAGTTCTTAATATCTGAGAATTGCGTTTCAATAACTTTAAGTTTTATTTTATTTGTTTGAAAAATCTTCAAAAATAATAATGGATTTCCAAAGGTTTCAGATATTTTTCTAAGGCACTGTGTATGCAAACGAATTCTTAGATTTGTGAATGTCCAGTTTCAGAAAATTTTTGGATTATACTTTTCATATTTATTTTAAATTGCCGTGAACATAATTTGATTTTTATTTTGGGCAACGCACAAATTACTCCACATAACTATATTTTTTTTTTTTTATCTTGGACCAGTACTCAGGGGATAGCCCCTACAGATGCAGTGCATTGTACTGGAACTAGAAAAATAGAGTATGCGAAGGAGGAAAGGGGGAGTAATGTTTATTAACTTAACACACGGAACGACCAAAACAAACATTATCACAGCATTTAAAATGTTGAAATTAAATTAGTTAAAACTGATCAATGCCCGGTGTACATACCTTCGACACTTTTCAGATCAACAAAAATTAATTCAACACCGTAGGATAATAAAATACATAGGAGAAATATAAAACAGAATTTAATAATAACAAATAGAGAAAAAAAAAATGACAGTAAAAAAATAATACAATAAAAAAACACGTGCACACATGATATTTTAGTTGGATGTTCTATCACCAGAGTATTTCGTTACCTCCACGGTTGTTATTAAATTCGCCCAAACGCAAAAATAAGTAAATTTTTCCTTATTGGAAAAATAATTGTAACTGTCATGTTATAAACCTTGATTTTTCGCTTCTAATAAAATCAAGATGCAAAACCTTTAGGAAAGTTAAAAGTATTTTGCAAATCAAAACATACCAGAACTGTAAAAGGGTCTTGATTTTAGCTATCTATACCACGTTCCATTTTAAGACCATTCGTCTCATTTTTTGTGAATATAACGAAAACTTAATATATAATTTTTTAAATTCTGTTTACGTTACTCTTTTCCTCTCTTACACAGTATTCCATTTGGAAAGAAAAAACTACTACAAAATCTTTATGAGAGAAAAAAATTTTGAAAAATATTTATATTCAGCAATATTAACTACACGTAGAGCAGAATGGCAATCAAAAATTAATTTCAACGTTTTACATTGAAATTTTGCTCCATACGCCTCAAAATGGCGCTTAGAGCAAAATAGCACAAACAAATTTTGGTTTGAAGGATATAGGAAAAAAAACAGACAATATTTATCTCAGAAACTGCAAGAGATAGCCAAAAATTTGCAGATTTAAAAAATTTGGGGTCGAAAACCTAGAGTGGCATCATTAACTCGAAATGTGTAAAATGGCGGATAGAGCACTTAAACTCCCGCACGACGATATGCTGCCTTATTATATAGCCACAAATGTATATCCGAACTAGTCGTGGTGGTTACTTGCCAGAAATCATATTTAAATATATAATATCAGAAGATTGTCTTTTGAATAGAATAAATTTCATGACAATTTCAAAAATTCATCTTTATTTTATTCCACTTCAAAGCTCTATATCTCTACAAGAATACCCTATAAAGCCTTCAATTTGTTTTGTTACATTACGTTAATATGTATTTTTCACACTTAGTCAAAATTAACAATTACTTCATTTAAAAGTTCAAACTGTAAGTTGCATATTCTGCTTTTTAAAAATCTTAAAATATTCTCTCTCTCTCCCTCCCTTTCTAAGAGTATAATCATCTGAATCTAGCAGTGTACATACATATATTATAGAAAATTATTCCTATACGAGTATCAAAGAAAAACAAATTTTATAAAATTGTTTTTTTTTGCTGTAATGCAAAAGCTCTTCAGCATCAAAAGAAAAAAAAAATTCACACAAAATAATGTGCGAAAAAGTTTATAATTACAAAAATTTAAGAACTTAATTTGTCTCAAATTACTTTGTATTTTACGTGTAATTTTATTTTTATCTTTCGTGTGTTTGGCTGAACAGAAATGAAAACTTTTTCATTTTAATTTTCCTTTAAGGTGTTTTCCTTCATATGAAAACGAAAACTTATACTCAACGTTTTGATCTTAAACTTTTTTCCTTTCATATTTTTTAATTCAACACTTTAGATAAGAATTCTGTTTTCTAAAATGAACTGGGTGGTTGGGTGTGAAAATTGTGTCGAAGTAAAGAAATTTTAAACTTGTGACCTTTTTCAGCTTAAGATGTCCTGAAAAAAGAAGGTATTAAATTAAGCACTTACGTTAAATATAAAAGAAAAAAAGGAGTGTAAAATTGCACTGGAAAAAATTGGATGTCTTAAGTGAGTTTTTACTGAATGTGCTAAGAAAGCGAACTGGGACAATATAACAACTTGGAGAAAAAGTAGCAAGGCGAATTAATTATTAGGTGGATGCATCGGCGAATTCAGGCGAATTCGATTAATATGGCGGCACTTTCGCTGTCAAGTTTTGTTTACCTTTTTCGGCGCCATTTAAATTTTTTTACATGTTCGTTATCAACTACTTTTGACAGCTTAAGTGTGAATTCGCCTTTTTACACAAGCAAAATACCTGTTGTTCTTTTTATTGTTGTATTGTTGTAGCGAAGCGGCTACCTTGTTTTTTGTATCATGAAAAAGTAGCTGATAATATTCAAGGCGAATTCATTTCTACTACGTGTAACTTGAAGAGCAGTTGTTCTACTTTTGGCGACCTTGCAAGTAAAGCGCGTACATTTTTATATGCATGTACATATTTTATATACAATGTGTTTACACATGAATTGCTTAAGTAACTACAAAACACCATGTTGTTTTTGCAATGTTGAACTTCTTAGAATTTCAGTTTCACCTAGTACAAATGAATTCGCTTTGACAATGCTGAATTTCAACCACTCTATAAAAATAAATTGTTCATTTCAAAGCAAGGCGAATTTATACAGGTGCATGCAAGCGGGAAGGCGAATTCAGCACTATGTATTTTGTTATTGTAAAACTTTCTGAGAATGTCATAATCTAAAGGTGTATTCCACGTGAATAACGAAACAGTCCGAACTAGTCCAAAGTAGTCTAAAAGCGTTCCACGTAACAATTTTTGTGCAATTTCGAGAGAAAATGAGAGAGAAATTTTTTTCATTTCCTGTACAAATTAGCCTGAACTTTTTCTTTGGGTAAGTTCGGACTAGAATTGAATAATCAGCTGTTTTATGTTTACATACAAATGAAACTGATAATGTAAACAGAAAATCTGCAAATTGGAAAAAAGCTTTTGTTTAAAAATTAGTTAAAAGCAAAATGGAAGGTTGCCCAAACTAAAAATAACGCTGTGAAGTTGTAAACAGAACATGCAATTAATGTTTTGCTTTTAATTTTGTAAATATTTATTATAAAAATCTGTTGATAATTTTACATTGCTTTTAATTTTACAGCTGTTGCCAATAATGCAAATGTTTTGATTATATGATGATATGCGTTTTAAGCGTTTAAAATCACTAAAATATACTTTAATCTAAAAAGTAAGCAGCACTAGCATTGCAAGATTATACAATTGTGGTTTTTTGCGTTCCAGGAGTTTTGGGTAAAGTTTGCAAATTTAGAGAGTAGGAGAGTAGGGAACACACCCTAAATTCGCCTAAGATTGTTTAGCAGGGGAAAAAATTTATATAAACATTAAATATAAACTTTTATAATTGTTTGTAATTAAAATCACAGATTATATTAGTTTTTTACTTTTAAACTCAAGTAGATTTCTTGAAATTTCACTAAATCATACAAAAAAATGTTTGTAAACAAAAGAAAAAAAATTTGACAGTCTCATTGGAAAAAATGCGAGTAGCAAAAAATAGTCGCCTGACCTGTCAAGTTCACCTAGTAATGAATTCACCTTGCTTGAAAGATTCTTCTCCCCAGCGTTGCCAGAATGAAGATTCTACGTTAATTTTTAGGATTTTCCAAGCAAAATATAATTTCAAGTTCTTTTTCTTAAATTTAAGATTTTTTTGGTATTCTAACAAACGTGTGAACTAAATTCAAGCATATAACGAAGTTTTACAACTCTCATAAATTGAAACTTGGAAAGATTTTTCACCTCTTGGTTTCATACATGCATAATTACATAGCTATAAATATTTCATTGAAGAGTTTTCTGCTTTAGCATTTTGTTTATTTTCTTATTATATTTGAAACGCTATCCTTTTGTAATAATTAATATACACTATTCTTGTTTTTGCTAAATAGTTTAAGATTTTTTTTCCTACAATTAATATATTTTTATTGACTTTCGACAACAGTTTCTCTCTTCTCTACTTCTCCCAATGACGAAAACTTTTGAAGCTCTCTTTTTGTTTTCGAAAATTGTACAAATCTCAAACAAATACTATTAAAATTATAAAGAGCGCATATAAAACAATTGACTTTTTACTCATTTTTTTATTTTTCGGCGAGGGGGAAAATGCGTTACGTACTAACCAGAGGGTCCGTACCCTTTGCTTTGTGTCGGACTGATCACCACGAAATTACCGACTAAAAAACCCCCTCTTCTTCCTGGGATAAAAAATGTCCACCCCGGGATCGCCTTAGCATTGCTTCGGGGTGGATAGCCAACGGCTTAATCAGCCCTTCTCTTTATGCTATCCTTCGTCTAGGATCCTGGTTATGATCTTGTTCTTCGGCGTCCAGATTTGGCTTTTTCGTTCGCAGAACTTTTTCACAGAATCGCTAAAAAGTTGGCCGCGCTCACTAGCATGATGTCGACGACATTCTCTACCGTTATTGCGCCAGCTACCAGCTCCAGGACTTTTTACTCTTTTGCTGGCTGTGAAATGCCGTTATTATCATACACAGAGATGCCAGAATAAAGATTTTACCTTCATTTTGAAGATTTTACAAGCAAAATAAAATGTGAAGAGTTTTCTTTCGAAATAAAGATTTTTCAGATTTTGTATTTCAATAAATAATAAGGGTCATTTGCACTCATTTCAATCTAGTTTATGAGTGAATGACGGAGACTTATAGTAGATAAAGTCCTAGAGTGGTTCGTCTTTCATAAAAAAAGTGTCAGTCACACCCTTTAGAATCGAAGATAATGTAAAAAAATTTCAAAAATTATTTTTATTTTATTTTTTTTTGGCCACGCCTAGAAATACCGCCTTTTTGGTATTTTGTTCACTGTGTTGCCATTTTGAGTCCGATCATAATCTTTTAAATATAGGTGTTAACCACCCTGTGGGGGCTACATTTTCGTCTTCAATCATTTTCCACGACCACGCCAAATTCTAGTCATGATTTTTAAGAATAGTGCTAAAAAATATTTGGCATCAATTTGGGTACGAACCGAAGTCATATCTAGATGTGGTAGTGAAAAAGTGTTAAAGAAAGAAATATCAGCCATACAGAGCCGTGAACACCGATACATGGAATGCATAGATTGATTTAGTTCTTAGTTAAGATCATATCATGTACATACATATGTATATATTAAAAAAGTAAAAAGTATATTTTTTCTGAAAATAGTTATTTTATGAACTGTTTAAACAAATGTTTTTGCTGCAAAGATATTAGGTGTACTACTTTGCTTCCGCCGTTTTGCAATAGACGACTGTAGTTGTAAGTGGTAATCGAAATAAATAGATCGAAGATGCCAAACAATAAGCTTAATGTTATATGATTGCCTAATATAACACAAATTCACCCCCAAATGTACAGGGTGGCGCAGAACTAACTTTATGGTTTGAATGTTTAATAACTTTTTTATTTAATTGTTAAATATTATTATTATTTTCTTACACAGTAGATTGGTTGGGAATAATTTTGGCTAAGGTATGAAAAATTATATCCCGTAAGTGGTTGCCATTTTCGGCTTCGCATATTCGTGCTTTTTCTTACCACACTTTTTCATAACTTTTCGTAAAATTTCCGAATATATCACGTATACTTTCAAATAACCCCAAAGAAAAAAGTCTAGCAGTGTTAAAGCCATTGAACGTGGGGATCAATTGAAATCGATTCTGCGCGATATAATGCGTTCGCCAAAGAGGTCCCACAATAGAGCCATTATGTCCCCTGCTGTATGGGCTGTGGCTCCATCTTCTTGAAACCATAACTGTGGATGGTTTACTGTAGCTGGTCTTGAAAAAATTATCCAGTGTGGTTCGCTACTCAGCACCACTAACGGTAACTGAGGCGGCACCATGTGCATTTTCTAGGAAATATCGACCAATGATATTTTCCGCACCAACCAGTACATTTAACTGGATGTAGTTGTTTCTGATGACTATCTTTGGATTTTTCGTAGCATATATCCTGCAATTTTGCTTGTTTACGAAACAATTCAAATGAAAATGAGCTTCATCGCTCACTATAAAATTGTGAATGAAATTGCGTTTATTTTTTATTTTTGTCGGAATGAAATAGCATCGTCTTCAATTCTTGAACAAGCTAAACCTTATGTGAGAACATGTGCAACGTGGCCAAAATCCTCTGAACATACTTCCGCGTTAGCCCCAGTTATGCCGAAAGTCTTCTTGTTGAAATTTCTGAACTATCCTGTACACTATCCGCAGCACGTTGGATATTTTCTTTCGTGTCGAATATACGTGGTCGTTCCGTATAAGAAAGGTGTCTTGCTGTACCATGTTGTCGAGAATTTGCTACCAGGCGGTTTTTTGTAAGTGCTGAAGGCCCAGTGCTCACATTAAGCACGCCAAAAGAGTTAACCTTTGAATTTTAAGCCAAAATTCCACAATTTTTGATCGCTGTTCTACTGTGTAGTCTTCCAATTTAAATTCTCTAAGTCGTCTTCACAAAGTTCTGAAATAAAAAAAATAAAAAAAAAATGTACATAAACTAAAAAAGTTATTGAACCATCAAACCATAAAGGTAGTACTACGCCCTCCTGTATGTACATATCTACTTATGTAAACAACGGTGGCATATCATAATGTCCAGTGTCATAATGTCCATGGAGACTGTGATACATACAAACGTGCTATAAGGTCTGTGGACAGTATGACACTTTTGAAAATGTCATAGTGTCCATGGGCATAGTGACACTTTGCAAATGGACCTTATATCATTTTTAAAAATATCATAAGGTGCATTATTAAAAAAGAAGTTAAATATGAACATAACCGTATAGTTGAGTGATAATTTGAAACAATAAAAGCCATTCTCATTATCAAATTGGTTCACACTTTCGATGGCAAAACTTTGACGCATAACTCTAATTTATAATGCCTACAAGAAATTGATACGTCCACTCTTTTTAATTAAACAAGTGATTATTTCAATGCAGAGTTTTTCTATATTCTCTTTAAATTTACGAATTAGTATTCCCTTGAAAAATTAAACCAAAAAATTTAGTTTTTTTTTTACAGAAATGAGTTTTCGCAGAAGTAAAAAGTACTTTATTATCAAAATAAATAATCGCGTATTGAAATATATTTAGGAGTATATTACTTTGAAAAATTTTCTTTAGTAAAGGCAAAGTAAAATTAAATTACTTTTCTTAGATTTAGTGTTAAAATTTTGAAAACGAGGAGAAAAAATTGTAAAATACTCAATGGCTCTGTCATGCATATAACGCATTTTAAGATTTCTGTCACTTGACTATTAATGTTGATAGCATTTTCTTCGATATATTTTGTTTCTGATTTGCTTTTTTCTCTAATATCTTTTTTTGGAGTTGATATACTTTTTTACTTTGCATTGCTTGATTACTCATAAAGGACGTATGAAGGAAAAATCGGCGCAAAGTAATAAAGATTATCAAATTCAAAATTTTGATTAGCAATTGAACATTGGACGTACATATATCAGTATCTGAGGATTTTAATATTATTATCAATACATAAAACAATTTTCTTTCATTTGATTGCCTTTTATATATACATATATATGTTCACAGTTTGACAACGGTGTGTCCACAATTTAACAAGATGTGACAAAAATTAAGGAACGCTTTTTTTTCTTTTTGTGTACCTATACGTTCATATACTCGTATATGATAAATGTATTACAATTAAAATTTTCCACTACTAAAAATTTTTGATTATTACTTAAGTTATGGACGTTATGACACTCTGCAAAGTGTCATAATGTCCACGGACCTTACAACACCTTCCTGATGGACATTATGTCACTTTCGAAAGTATCTTAACGTCCATAGACCTTTTGACACTTTAAGTGTGTTATAACGTGCATGGACTTTATGTCACTGGATGTTAAGACATGCCATCGTAAACAACATGCTTTCTTTCGAAAATGACAGACCGCTGGTAAAATGTGCGTTTTTCAAACACCTAAGAATGAGTTTGACGCTTTTCGAAACGTTTTGCGGTTTCAAATCGTACGTTTGTTATAACATGGCTGTATAATTTCCTCTTTTTTACACTTATTTATTATTTTTTAATACTTCCTTTTATTTTATCATAGAATCAAATAAAACATAAAAACATGTAGAAGTCCTTTGGAGGCTTTGTTGGCTATTGACGTCATAAACAGCTTTAATTAAGCAAACATATTACAATATAGTGCAAACTATGTAAATTTAATTTTGAACGCTTCAAAATTGAATTCTAGCTAATTATATAAAAATTAAACTGTAATGTACAGTGAAATGGTCCCTAGAGTCCTTTTCATTTACCAAAGACTTTAAGTCTCTGTGGATTTATCGAACATGATTCCGTGTTTCCATCTTGAAGAGTTTATTTAACTTTATTTAATAGTGCAGGTTTTGACTACAAAAGTATCGTGCGCGGAATTCTTATCAAAATATTCACCTATTTTTACAGCGTAACTAACCTCTTTGTACTGTGTTTTAAACTTGAAACAAAATTCCATAAAATTATCCGGAAGTGCAAAACATTTTTTTATTTAACTTTTTTTTCTTTTGTTTCACTTTTAGTTCCCATAATTTAATTTTCTTTTACTTTGGTTCCAGTTTCTATGCTCCTTTTTTTCTGTTTTACATAATTGTGGCATGAAAAGTTAAGCACTAAATTATAAGTTTTATTTCACTGCTCTTTTCTTTCCTTTAAGTCGAATTTTATTTTATTTTTCTTTACACCAGGATTTCTTCGCCAAAGCAAAACAAAGACTTTTTACTTTTCTTTTCAAAAGCAAAAGATGAAAGCAAAAAAAAAAAAAAAAGAATTAAAATAAAACGGCCGAGCAAAGAACCGTAAATTTCAACAGAACCCTCCACACAGCCACTTCAAGTTGAACAAAAAAAAAAAAAAAAGTTTTATATTTTTTCGGTTGACGTTTTGTTTTATTCCGAGAATACATATTTTCAAAAAACAACATGGCATAATTTAATGAAAGAAAACATAATTACTTTATAGTGGACTTTAAGAATATTAAAATAAAGCCCAAAGTTTATGAAAAAAGGGCAAAGCTTTTAAATTAAAATTAACCATCTCATGTGGAAAGAAAAGTTCTCGAAAAAGTTTAAGTAGAAATGAAAACTGGAAAAAAATTACAATATTGCTATACTTCAAAAGAACCAGCGTTTAAATGAATTAAATTCGTATTTTTTATTTACACACTTACATAGATACATACATATTTTTCCGTTTTCTAATTTAGTTTTAGAGGAACATTTTTGTAGTACGAAGGCAGTTTGTTAGCTGGGCGACTTTTTGAATAAAATTTCATTTTTTTACGAGAATGGCTTTAATTTTTTTTTAAACATACAGACAGTAAGAAAAGCAATTTGAAATACATTATCTGACATTTTTAAAGTTTAAAATAGTATATGTAATAGTGCGTTTCCATATAGATGTTTTGCTCGAAAACGCGTGTTTTGCGCAAAACATGTAGAAAAACACTTCGAAAATGTTCCATACAACACTGTTTGTACCAAGGTGCATTAACGTATACACGGTGGCAGCACTAGAGCAAAATTACAACAATACAACAAAAACAGACATCTGGTAAGCTATGTTTATCAAAAGTATTTGTAACTATTTTCACAATTATAAACTATGTATTTACCTTTTCATAATTATAAATTATATTTATTTGAATTATTTTCATGTCCATAAAATAATTTGTATATGTTTCATTCAGAATAAAACACTAAATTCACTTTCAAAAATGTAAACAATACATTTGACATAAATAGCTTCCTATATTGCCAGTAGCAAAAAATTGTCACATGCCGTAGTGCTGCCACCGTGTATACATTAATGCACCTTGGTTTGTACTGAATAACTAAAAATAAATCACTGTGTTATTCATTAAATGTGAGTGGTAAATTCGAAAAATGAGATTTTCAATTGTCATCCACAAAAAAACAAAAAAATCAGAAAACTATTTTAAACATATAAAAATTATTTACAATGGTGGTTTTGACCAAATAAAATGTTTTCTAAACTGAAGAGTAACTGCCATAACTTGGCTATGTGAAGCAAACATATATATTTTGTGATTCCAATAGTACCCGGCTGAGCAGGCACCAGACTATCTTTGGGAAGATTGGAAAAGTGATCTTGTGAACGTGGGTGGTATTCTATCCGGTTTATGGTTTAATGTACTGTAATTTCTTTTTTGTAATAGTTCTTAAGGTAATAAACCGTATTATACCCATGATTTTTCTTTTTCAGCGAGGGCCATGTATCGTAGTAGTGGAACCAATATTGTTCCTGTTAATATTCCCGGCAGTGCCGTTCGTTCAGCTTCATGAATATTTATAGCCTAATGTTTGGGAAAGCTTTCAGCTTATGTAAAGACGAATTATGTTTCGAAATAAAATTACCTATTGTCACTCGAGAGCTGGTATATTAATTAGTCAACTGCTGCATCCTTAATGTTGTTAAACAAGTAATTTCTAAACAGCAATAAAACACCAGTTAGTACTATCTTATTTAATAATCCTTTTCACCTGTTTTTGTTTTCTTTATTCAGTCAAACATTTATTTTCTTTTATTTCGGCCCCGCACATATGCAATGCATTGTACTGGAGCTAGGAAAATAGGATATTAAATAAAAAACTTTAAATTTGTACAAAATAAATCATTTACAATTGATAAATAAAAACAAGTTTCGAAGCACTTCTTCTGCCTGTTTTGGTCCACTCATCTTTAACAATGCTTTTCAATCTTTAAAGGCAACTTACTCGCCTAGGATTTCTATAATTTCTGCTAGTCCAGATTGCACCTTTTTATATATTTTTTGAAACTAGTTATGCTTAAACCACTTAAAGCCAGTTGTAAGCACTTCATTAATGTATTTGCGAATAATATAAATTTACAAGCACTAATAAAAAATAAATTAAAAATAACCTGATGTCAAACTGACTTCGAAAATTCGAAATTAAAAACACTACAATACATAATGGAAACACTTCGACATGATTTCCTCAAAACAAGTGTTTTCGTTTGTAGTGGAAACATGGTATAACGAAGTATCTTTACCCGGCATTTACACATGCAAGTGCCAGTTCGAAAAGGTCAATACATTCAAACTTTTTTATCAATACACACAAATTTTTTTACTCATAATCACCCCGCACAAAAAGGCTTATATGTTGTTTCATTCTGTTTATTTTAAATATAATTAAATTTTTAATCGTCAGATAATCGTCAGAAGATTCTTTTGGGGATTGTATATTGAAAACAGTCGTCCAACAAACACCGTATGCTAGCTTGGTACAATCGAATTTGTTTGTAAGTGAATTTTGAATACTTACACTGCGTTTACACGTATAAGTACTTGCATGGAAGTCCTCTGTACATATTATCAACGAAAATGTCGAAAAATACTCGACTTTCTTGCAAGTTGCATTAGTATTTAAGGAATAACATGGAAGTTCAGTTTGAATATGTCAGTGGAGAGAGAGAACAGTTCCTAAAACAGCATTACCATAGAAAACCATAATTTTATTTTTCGGGGAAATGAATAGTAGGAATTAAATAAATAAATGAAATAGAATAATTTTAAATTTTTTTTCACTCAAAACGGCAAAGACTGCTTAATTTATATATTTTCAATAAAAAAAATTTTAATTATTTTAAAAATATGTTTTGAAAAATTTAAATAAGACAAAAACATTATATTAAAATCAGTTAATCTCCGCAAAACTTGTTGTAAGGCAACACTGTTATTTCAGTTGCCATTTGGCTTTCAGTAAGTGCCAAAAAATCACTGCCTACTGAAATTGCTTGTCAGTTCAGTTGAAAGTTGGTTGCAAGTGCAGAGGTTGTGCGTGTGTTAGTAAAAAAGTTTGAATGTATTGGGTTTTTCGAACTTGCACTTGCACGTGTAAACACTACGTTACCCAGCATTTACACATGCAAGTGCAAGTTCGAAAAAGTCAATACATTCAAACTTTCTTATCAATACACACACATTTTTCTTACTTACAACTGAACTTACAATCAAATTCAGTTATAGGTGAATTTTTAATACTTACTGCAAGTAAAATGATAAATCATAAAACAGTGTTGCCGAAAATGAGTTTTTAATGAAATTGATATTAAAATAAAAATAGCCTTTTTATATGAAAATAAAAATAAAGAAAGAGCACAGCAGCATATTTCAATATTTATTTCAACATAAATAACATGTTCGTTTTGGAAAAAATCATTTCATGCAAATATATTTTTCTGAACTTTTCCAACAATCACAAAACGGCAATACTTGATTCATATATTGTTTCATCAAATATTATTTTAAATAAAAAATTTTTCGTCACATACAAAAAAATTATATGAACAAGAAATTGTTAAATAAATTTCGCTTTCATTTTTGTATATTTAAATTGTTTAGCTACAATTTCAAAGCAATTTTTAATAGATTTTTACGCAGTAAAATTCACTTTCAAAAATGTAAATAATACATTTGACGTAAATAGCTTACCATATTGCCAATAGCAAAAAATTGTTACATGTCGTAGCGCTGCCACCTTGTAGATGTTAATGCATTTTGCTTTCTACGTTTGCTACAGCTGTCAGCTATTTTTGATAGCCGCTGATCAGAAGTCATTTTATTTTTTCAAAGTAAACGCCAAAAATATTGGCGCTATGGACTGTTATTTGATATTTTTGTGTTAAGAAAATGATTTTATTAAAAAAAAAAAATACTTCAAACAGAAAGCAAAACTTATCGCATCTAAAGCGTTGCATGTAACTTGAGTTTAGAAGAGTGTAGAACACGTAGAAAGTTTGAAACGCGTAAAAAGCGACAACGTGAAGTGAGGTTTGGACTTTAGATGTCTCATAAACATCAATATAGTAAAAAATAATGTAAATCAAAAAATGTTTTTTCCGCAATGTCTGAATGATTTGTTTTGCCCCATATGTAAATAAAAAAGTTAATAAATTTCTAAGCCCCATAATGAAATTGTTTTCTCCTGCTCTATTTTAAAAAGCCTTCTGTTACGCTTGCCGCATTTTAGCTTTTAAATTGAAGCATATTCATACGAGTACATGCGTACATACATATGTGTAACAAGTGCTACAAATATGTTCTCCATTTCTCG
Source organism: Thecocarcelia acutangulata (assembly GCA_914767995.1). Taxonomy (NCBI): domain Eukaryota; kingdom Metazoa; phylum Arthropoda; class Insecta; order Diptera; family Tachinidae; genus Thecocarcelia; species Thecocarcelia acutangulata. The sequence goes on along the minus strand of OU612097.1, from coordinate 88,559,396 downwards.
TATGTTCTTGCCGGACTCTTTAGAAATATAATCCCATCAAACGATTTTGATAACATAAATATGTTTGTCAGGATTATTACAGTTTTTTTTGCTTTTCTTAAAATTTCTTAAAATATTGTTTATATTGCTGATGCTGTTGTTATATTGTTGTTCTCCAAATTGTTTTCTTATTGGTTTAAAATTCAATTTATGGCTTGACCGCATGCAAGCAGAAGTAGAAACAGAAAAATCGAATTAATTTAAGTCTAGATAATATGGATTTACAAATATTGTAGTTCGATAAAACAAAAGCACTTGCTATTGTTATACATGAAATTATGATACGGATGAAAAAGAATTTCCAAAACTAAAAAGATTAACAAAGTATTTGCTGAAATGATTTGAAAATAAGAAATTATTTTTCAAAATTGAAGATTTACTTTTATGTTTTTTTAAACTAAAATTATAATATACTGGGAAGTTTAATCTGAAGGATATTGAAAAGAAGCAGCTGCTTAAAGTTGCTGCATGCTCTAAGGGAGCAGTGCACTTAATGAGGTTACTGGATAAATAAGTGTCAAGAATATCAAACAAATTATTAAACAGGCCTGGAACTAAAAGCAGACCGTGGAAAATGTAGCATTCCAATAACTATTTTTTTTAAGATAGGATGGCTGATCAATTTCGTTACATTAAGAAACTCAAATAATTTGTTGTAAAGTTTATGTAATTTAATAATTTGTTGTAAAGTTTATTAATTCATTTGACAAACAATACATTTTTATTAAAGTAATAAATGAAGTTTTGAAAATAATTGAATTCAAATGGCCTCCACCCTCGGTGGCACATGTGCGACATCTTACTGTCTGGAGTGCTGCAGTGGGAATTGTCTCAATTACCATTCGATTGGATTGCTTTAAATTATCCAAATTTATTGGGCTTCGTTTGCAAACTTCTTGTTTGCAATAACCCCACAAAAAATCAAGTACAGTGAGGCCAGTAGACCTGGGAGACCAACGGAATGTGGAGTTTCTTGAAATCAGTTTAATGGGAAAATGTTTGCCTGAATTCTGTCATAACAGGCGTGGCTATGTGAAAAGTTGCCCCATTTTGTTGAAACCAAACAGTGTTGAAAGTGTTTCTCTTTCGGCGCAATTCTGGAAAGAAAAAGTTTTTCAAAATCTTCAAATAACGGTCTCCATTGACCGTAATAGTAAGACAGTTTTCTTCGAAAAAGTAAGGACCGACAATGAACCTTGAAGAAACTGCACACCACACTGGGATGCGGAAGGTATGTAATTGCATCTGATATAATATCTGCGGGTTAGAATTGCTCCATATTCGACAATTTTGTTTGTTAACATTGCCGTTTAAATCAAAATGTGCCTTGTCAGACATAAAAATGCAGTCCAAGACGTTTTCATATTATGCCACCATTTGAATGATCTTCTCACATAAATCCAAGCGAATCGGGAAGTTTCTAGTGTTCAGTTTGTTTGTTAATTGAATCTTATATGGATATAAGTTTAAATCTTGGTGCAAAATTATCAGCAGTGACTGTCTGCTGACACCCATTTGAGCAGATAAGCTCCTTGTCGAAACTCTACGATTAGATTTTATGGCAGCAGCTACAGCAGCGATAGTTACCTGCGTTTAAACTGAGGGATCTCGATGATAAGGCCTTGTTGCGATTGTGCCATGCTCGGTAAAATTATTCACGAGCCTCATTATAGTCCATCTGCTAGGAGGAGTATCGCCAAATGTGCGCCTATATTCTCGTTGGACAGAAACAGCGGACTGTAAAGCGTGAAAGCGTTGCACTATCCAAATTTTTGTTTCATTGTCCCAGTTCTCCATTTTAGTTAAATTTCAAGATCAATCTATAAAACACAACAAAAATAGAACGGGTTAGTTACACAGAAAGTAAGTTATTACTTTTTTTTTGGTAGCAGCTTTCATCAGCCACCTTATATTATAAAAAAAAAAACTATAAGTTGTCTGCTATCGCATATTAATGATAAATATTTATATTTATTATGCTACGTACACACGATTGTCAGATCTTACAATATTGCCAGTAAAATTGTATGAAAATGTATTACAATCGTGTGAACTTCCAAATTTTAACTTACAACGTTGTCAGACAAACCATTGTCAATTAATTGCAAGACGACAATGTTGTCAGGCATCTGACAATCGTGAGAACACTCTTCGTTGGCATTGCCAGATAATTAACTGGTATTCTAAGTTCAGTTGTAATTGTCAGGTGTATAAAATTAATGCACCTGACAATGGCATCATTGTCAAAAAAAAGTTTGATGGGCAACACTGCCAAACAGATCGTTGTTGATATACATAAGTGGCAATGCCTTACAACATGTCTGGCAATTTTTTTCATCTACTAATCTGACGACCGTGTGAACTGACAATTTTTGTTGGCAGATGAATTATTTGTCAGACCATAAGCTGACAACGAAATTGTAAGATTTTCTTACGATCGGCTGAACACACAACTTACTTCTGGGGGACAATTTTTCATTCCCACTACATTGTCAGCATGTTGCCAGATCTTACAATATTGTAACATCTGACAACCGTGTGTACATAGCTTTAAAGGTTTATTTGACAAACTTTGTAGAGGAATTCGTTAAATAGACCTTTAATTAATAAATTGTATTTTTTAAACAATTGAATTTATTTACTTTATTAGCTTCTGATATTGATACCAATCAAAAATCCCAACAGTTTGTTTTTTATGTTGCCTATGTCGATATTTCTTAAGTGCTACCCCAATCGTCAATAGACCTGGAAAATATTGTAAAAAAGTGGAAAGTATGCAAAAACATATGCATATTTTTTGTGCTTTTGTGCTTTCTACCAATCAAAAAATTCATAAACAGCTTGTTTTCGAGCTCTTTCCCTGTGCAAGGATAAATCTTGTTTTTTGTATTTTGACAGTGATTATTAAAATATTTTTCTTTTTAAATTCGCAATATATTATTTAGATTGTTGGGATATAAAGTTGAATGAAGATCTTTCAAAAATTTCCAAAGTCTACTGATAATTATGGTAGGTCCTATGAAATGTCGACATATAGACAGCTAAGAAATATAGAAAACAAGCTGTTTATAAATTTTTTGATTGGTTTCAATAGTAAAGGCTAATCAGCTTTGTCACAAAACTTAGTTCCGTTCGGAAACGGAATTGAATTATTTTTTTACTTCTTCAAAAAACGAAAAACTAAAAAAATTTCGGAATGAAATCACTTCTAATTGCAAGAATAAAACCAATGTTGTTTTATAGAATTAATTTCATTCCGAAAACAGCTTTAGATGTTCGTTTTTTGAGAATTAAAAAACCGATTCGATTCCATTTCCGAACGGAAGTGAATTCTGTGACATGGCCGAATATAGTATATAAAACTCAATTGTTTGAACTTTTGTTCTCTGCTTTTCGATAGTTTCAAAAAACAAATCGTAGCAACAAATGGTTGTTCATTTGTTTGAAAGGTGTAAAGAAAAGTAAAGGCCGGGGCACATAGAATCCGTCATACTTTGTCCGTCCCCTTTTTAACTGACATCAACGTATACGAAGTATGAAGTTGGCATAATCAGTACTTTGTTAACGGATATAAAATCAACTGCATTTTACTTTGATTTGATTAAAATCTTTGAATTTATATTTCAGATGGCATAATCATTGTGACTCTCCAACCGAACGGTCGTAAAAAGTGAACAAAAAAATAAAATAAAATCATTGCTTAAACGCCTTTAAAATTAAATTGTAAAAACAATAAAAAATTATTTAAAAAAACAACGGGAAAATAAATTCCTTACATTTCAATAACTAAACAATAAAATCAATTTCAATAAAACAAGTGCGGTGGCAGTGCATTGTTATTGTTGTTATTGTGCGTGAAGATTAACTACCCAGTGGGGAAAAAACTATACATTAAAATTTTTTGTTTTCTTACAAAACCGCAATAAGTGGAAGAGCGAATTTATACAAAAGAAAAACTTTATGACAATTATTTTTATATACTTTTAAATTAAAAAAAAAATATAAATAAAAAAAAAATTGCATGAGTGCACCTAGTAGATGCAATTCTGAGAGGGAGCTTAGCTCCACTAGAAAAAACCTCTGGAATTCTGAAGAGGAATCATTGAAAAAATCATTGGACAATCTCCTGTCTCTAAGAGATAAAAAACGCACGCGTTCGTGCTCGCCAAACATTGTTGTTGCAACAGACGACAAACCATCTGCAAGTGTAGCTATTGTTGATAAACCGAAAACTCAAGTGGGTATGGATAGGTATATAACCGTGGTTAAACGTCAGCGAAGCCCTAAATCCGCGCAAATATCATCGCAACCAAAAATGTCTAAGGGCGATATTACCTCTGCGACAACGGATAGTAATAGGTTTGCTATCCTTCAGACTGACGAGCCAACTACATCAAAAAAAAACATTTAAACCGCCACCAATATACTTGAGGGAACCTACATCAAATGAGCTGGTAAAAGCACTTATTACGGCAATTGGTAAAGACACCTTCAACGTAACATCAGTGAAGCACGGACAAATAAGTGAAACAAAAATCCAAGTCAACTGCGAAAATAATTACCGAAAACTTTCTGCCGCTCTGGAAAAAGAGAAAAAATCTTTTTATACTTATCAACTTAAAAGTGCTAAAGGCCTTATATATAAGGTTGTTATAAAAGGTATTGACCCTTATGTAGACACGGATGAGGTTAAAACTGCACTGCTAGATAAAGGCTTTAAAATAAAAAATGTGGTAAATATGCGGAACCGTGAAAAGATTTCTCAACCCATGTTTAGGGTTGAACTGGTACCGGGGGATGTTATTCTCAAAAAGAATGAAACTCACCCAATTTATAACCTTAAATTTCTTCTTCATCGCAGAGTTACCGTTGAGGAGCCGCACAAGCGTTTAGGGCCCGTTCAATGCCTAAACTGCCAGGAATTTGGCCATACTAAGGCCTATTGTAAACTGCACACAGTTTGTGTGGTGTGTGGAGAACTGCACGACACATCACAGTGCAAAAAGTCAAAAACTGACTCAAGTGTTAAAAAATGCAGTAACTGTGGAGGCAACCACACTGCAAATTACAGGGGCTGCCCTGTCTATACTCACTTTAAGCAGTCAATGACAAATAAGTCATCAATCACCTATAAACAACCCCAGCAGCCAAACATAATTCATACAAACAATTTTCCGCAGATAGGCCAGTCAACCAGCCAAATAATTATGCAAAACCCCAAACAAGTTTCATATGCTAGTGTGGTCAAAACCGATACACAAAACTTGAATCAGGAGCCCAAGCCCCAAAATTCCGATCAAAATTTTACCAATCTTGAGGCAACTCTGCAGACTCTTGTTCAGTCCATAAACACATTTACAGTTTCTATGACGAACATGATGCAGGAAATGCTGAAAATGCAATCCACTATTTTGCAGGCAATTTTAACAAAATGAATTGGTTAAAAATATGTTTCGGGAACGCAAACGGCATCCGCCAACACAAAAATGAACTTGAGCACTTCCTTATGGAAAAGCAAATCGATATAATGATGATTGCTGAAACTCATTTGACAAGCAATAGTCATTTCAAAATTAATGGCTACACACTGTATGACACTAAAGATCCTCGTGGAAGGTCTTGTTTAGGCTCAGCAATTCTAATAAAAAATAGAATTAAGCACTATTGTATGCATGAGACACGTGAGGAGTATCTCCAAGCAACTAATATATGCATTGAATATTTGCATGAAAAAATCGTTATTTCTTCGATCTACTCACCGCCACGATTTTCAATAACAGAAAATCAGTATTCACTTTTTTTCAAATCACTTGGTTCTCGATTTTTAGCAGCTGGTGACTATAACGCTAAGCACACTCCCCAAAAGGCCGTGTGCTTTTTGACACCGTTTCCAAACTGGGCTTAGACGTGATTTCAAGCGGACATCCCACTTATTGGCCCTCGGACCGGCGAAAGATTCCAGATGTTATAGATTTTGGAGTTGCAAAAAATTTTCCTTTAGAAGGGATGCAAGTAGAGTCTTCATTAGATTTCTCATCGGACCACTCACCCACTATAATATCCGTTTCGTTCCCCCAGGAAGTTGGCTCCCCGTATAGTGACTTGGCGTTCGCATTCACTAGAGTAAATGGGCTAAAATATAAGAAATATTTGAGTACCCATTGTACAGAAAATATTGCCTTGAGAACCCCTGAGGATGTTGATATATCAATTAAAGATTTTTCTGAAGACGTTAAGCTGGTCGTGCAACATGCTACCACTACCCATACGAGGTTCAGAAATGAGAACAATAGAACTTATTCGTCTGAAATTGAGCAACTTTTGTCAGAAAAAAGAAGAGTTAGAAGAGAATGGCAACTTCGCAGGTCTCCCCAGCTTAAAGGCAGGCTACGGGAGTGCATAACTCAGTTAAGAAATGTGCTTGAAATCCAAAGAATGGCTTCCCTTAAAAATTATCTAGAAGGTCTTGATGGTAGCCCGCAAAGTGACTATTCTCTATGGAAAGCGACAAAAGGTCTGAAAAGACCCGTAATAGGTAAGCCACCTTTGCGAACTTCATCTGGCGACTGGGCAAGAAGTGATTCTGAAAAAGGGATGGTGTATGTTAATCATTTGAAAAACGTTTTTACTGCAAATGATGCAGTGGATGATGTTGCTGAATTTCCGCCATATGCTGTTAGACCACCTATGCCTTTGAGACTTAGTTTTCAAGATGTCGAAAACGTTATAAATAAAGTAAGCTCAAAAAAAGCTCCAGGTTTTGACAAAATTACTGGCAAAATGCTTGTACAGTTACCTCGTGTTCCTAGAAGAATTCTTCTTTTCATTTTTAACGCTATTTTGCGCCTAGAATACTATCCTGCAGAGTGGAAGGTGTCTATGGTTACTATGATACCCAAGCCAGGGAAGGATCCCACTAAAGTAGAGTCATATAGACCAATAAGTCTACTGCCAACAATTTCAAAACTTTTCGAAAAATTGTTAATGGCGAAGTTGACTCCAATATTGAATGATGTAGGATGCATCCCGGATCATCAATTTGGTTTTCGGGCTAAACACAGCACCATAGAACAAACGCATAGACTAGTTAATGTTATAAGAAAGACTTTTGAGGACAAAAAGTATTGCTCAGCTCTATTCATTGATGTTTCCCAAGCTTTTGATAAAGTGTGGCACGAGGGATTAATGCACAAAATAAAGATGAACTTGCCTGCAAACACTCACAAGCTTCTGGAAAGCTATTTATGCGGCCGGAAGTTTGTTATCAGAGAAGGCGACTTTATAAGCCCAACTCAGCCAATCGAGGCAGGAGTTCCCCAAGGTAGCATTCTGGGACCCACTTTATATTTAATTTACACTTCTGACATGCCAACCAGATGTGGTATTCACACTTCAACTTTTGCAGATGACACAGCATTCTGCAGCGTACATGAAAACCATCAAGTAGCTTCGCGAAATTTGCAGGAGTATATTTCAATATTAGAGATGTGGTTAAAACTTTGGAAAATTAAAGTTAATGAACAAAAGTGTACTCACGTTACATTTACACTGCGTAGACAAACATGTTCAGCTATCCAAATTAACAATTCACCTATTACGCAGCAAAATGAAGTCAAGTACCTTGGTATTCATCTCGACCGTAGGTTAACGTGGAAGCCTCACATTGACGCGAAAGTCACTCAGCTAAAATTAAAAGCAGCGCAATTAAATTGGCTTATGGGCAGAAATTCTACATTGAAATTAGATTGCAAACTTTTGTTATACAACGCAATACTAAAGCCTATATGGCGCTACGGAATTCAATTATGGGGCACCGCCTCAGCGTCAAATATTGAAAAAATTCAAAGGCGACAAAACAAAATTCTTCGAACAATTACTGCAGCTCCATGGTACGTAAAAAACTCCCGAATTCACAAGGATCTGTGTGTTCTACTGGTAAAAGATGAGTTTTCAAAGCATGCGATAAGGTATATCAGCAAATTGGAACTTCACCCAAACCCTCTTGCACGAAACATACTTAATTTTAGTGGTCACACTCGGTTGAGAAGAAGGGATACCGTTGCCACCATCAGAGCGTTAAGTAGGTGATTTAACCGATATAATATGCGCATAATAAAACTTTTTGTCTAGCATTGGCTGGACTTAGTTAATATATTGTATTTAGTAATAAGATTTGAATACTTATTGTTAGTTCACATTGTGAAGATTCAATAAATAAAAAAAGCTTAAAAAAAAAAAATAAAAAAAAATAAAAAAAAAAAAAATATTTCAGATGCAGCGCAAAAAATCTAACACAATTTTTTTTTTTTCAATTTATATCATTTTAGAACGAAAATTTAAATCAAAATATACAAAAAATATTACCAGATAGTTGTCAAAGTTGTCAACGTACGTTAAAAGTTGAAAGTTGCTCAACTTTAATACTTTGCGTTGACGGAGAAGTACGCAATGTGACAAAGCTCATAAGACTATATGTATTTTAACTTAGTTGTCAGTTGAAAAAGGCAACGTATAAAGTACGACGGATTCTATGTGCCCCGGACTTAAGAGACGTATGCAAGGAAAACTCAAGGTGAATTCATAACAGGTGAAATTTACAGCGCAGCTGATAACTTTTTTTAATTTTAATCTTTTTCCGATGTCAATGGAATAATTAAAGCAAATTGGAAAACAAAAATTATTAAACATTTTTTAAGTTATGTATTGTATCTTGAGTCCAGGTATCATCCAGAATCCTCTGCAATCTGGCTGAACATTTTCACTTTTTCAAGCTCTATCATCTGAATCACTATACACATTGAAGCCAGCAGACAACCGACCTCAAAATTTCAAATATAAAATACATGCATTTAAATGCGAATGTTTATTTAGACAACAGCAAGACGACACGACTGCAGGTTGTTGTCCATGTTGATTTTTTTGCTGCACTCGAATTAAACTACTTTATATTTTTGTTGACTACAAAATAAAAACAGTGTAACCAATGTATAAAAAAAATATGTAATAAAAAAATTTTACTCATGGAAATATTTTATTTTATTTTCTAATAAAGCACAATAAAAGAACAGCATTTATATGGGCTTTTAAATAAATTAATAAATTTATTTGTTCTACTGTTAAATATGTGCATACATATTTATCCTCAAAATAAGAATGCGTAGTTTTATAAAAGAACTAGTTAAGCGCCAAACAAACTACACAAACAGCTTAACAAACACGTAAAAACATTTGTACAAACATTAAGCGTTGTTAAAGAACGTGTTTTCTTGTTTGTACATATATTTGAAGCATGTTTGCACGATTTTTGCGCAAACATCTTGAATGTTTGTGTTGTCTAATGCAAAATTTTGTCATTTCAAAGAAAATTTTGCGCAATGAAGTCATCGAAGAAGAAAAAGCACACAAAATGAATCATGAAAAAGTTTTCTTGTTAGAGTTTGTAGTATTGTATTAAAGTTTACTTTCTTTGTAGGAATTGAAAAACAAACAAAGATTATTGAAACACAATATCAAGAAATAGAGGCTAAACCAATTATAAAATGATTTATGTGTTGTAAACTTCATATGGCAAGAAAACTGCCGCAGCATAATCACTCTCATTGAAAAAAAAAATTATTAATTTGTGTTTGTATTTGTATCGTTATGAGCAAACGGAAAGCACGTGTTTGCCGAAAAGGGTTTGCATAGTTTTTTTGTCTCTTTAGATGTATACCAGTTACTTTATTTATGAGCAGTTTTAATTGCATATCTTCGACGAACAGTTTTATAATTTATATACATACATTTTTCTTTCTCGAGTCGAATTATTTTTGTCCGAATTTTGAAAAGTTTGATATAAATGTTCAATTATTTAATATTTTATCCATTAAGATCAAAAGATTATATTTTCAACTAGTCTGAATTAATCGTAGCAAACAAAAACTTTTTTATTTAAATTATTAATCAGTGAACTTTTTTTTTTAGTTATACATATGTACGATACTAACTAATCACTTGTGAGTTTGAGTCCAATTTCAGTCAAGAAGAAGGATTATTTTTAATTATAACAATAATTTCTGTGAAACAAGAAGATCAAAGAAGAACAGAAAAATAATTGAATAGCATTAGCTGGGGGCAACTAGCTGTTTCGTAGTCGCTACACTACTTATCAGCACCCACTGGGATTCGAACTCGGAATCATGTGAGCATGATGTATTTTTAATACGGCTGTTTAACCAACTCAGCCACCGAGCTCTTTAATTATACTTACGTTAATGTTTGCTACATTTATTTATTATTTACGATTGACTGAAGTTGGGCCCGAACTCACAACTGTTTAGTTAAAAGCTTTTTAATTAATTTGTTTTTTTAAATTTTAAGCCCTTTTTTTAAGAGAGAACTTTTTTCATGAAAGATTGATATAAACAGAACTCGTTCTGTAAATTAATGGAATTTTGTAAAGCTAAAAATTCTAAGGTAGCCACACTGAAGTATACTTTTATTAAAATGAATTTATGTTGCTGCCGTGTTCAAAATATTTCAGTAGTCGCCTACACAACAACAATTGCTGGTCGCAGCATTTGCTGCCATGAAATTGTGAAGCCTGCTGTGGTACATGTGTTTAAAGCTTGAGACTTTAATGCCGTTTTCTTTTCTGAAAAAGTTTTGCATTTATGTTGCAGTTTTTTCTTAAAATTCAAGTTTTAAAATTAAAGTTTTTAATTAATTTAAGTTTTTAATTAATTAAATTAAAATTTAAGTTCTTAATTAATTAAATTAAAATTTAAGTTTTTAATTAAACAAATTGAGATGAAAAGAAGATGTCGCAATAACTCTAAATATCTGAAAAAAAGTTGAGAAAACAGTATACTTCTGTATTTTTTTGGCAAAACAATATCGAAAATGTTACACTTTTTCTAGAAAAGAAAACATCATAAGTTTCACGAAATAATTAATTTTTTCTTTTATTTTAAATTTTTCGTAAAAGAAAATTGAAAAAACAAATTAAAAAAAAATTTTTAAGTTATGTATTGTATCTTGAGCGCAAGCTAACATCCAGAATCCTCCGCAATATAGCTGCACATTTTCACCTTTCCGAGCTCTATGATCTGAGACTTTAATTTTCACGAAATAATTAAAAGTTTCACGAATATGTTTTTCTTTTCTTGTAAATTTTTTTTTATTATATTTTCTTTTTAATTCCTTTTTGTGTTTATATATACTTTTGCCTTGACATTTGAAACAGATATATTTTTGGTAGTGTTGTATTTATTGCACTTGCATACACCTAGCATGAATTCGCCTTTGGAAAAAGTTTGTTTTTTGTGTTTTGACATATCTGCTTTAATATGAAGAAATCTGCGAATGCTTTCAAATACTTATAGTGAGTCCGCTAGTAGTGAAAGAACCTACCGTAAGTACTTTAAACGCTTCAAGAAAGGTGGTTTTGACGTCGAGGGCCAGCAAAGCGGTGGAAGAGACAAGACAGGATTATTGGGAGCGCTGCAATAAGCCATTTCAAAACAAAACAAGAAAATTGGGTGCCGTGCGAGTTGAAGCCGGAAGATGTTGAGTGGCGTTGGTTTGCTTGTAAACAGTTGCTTGCAAGACTGAAGGGATTTTTTCCAGATTTTTCTCATGATGGTTACATTCAATCATTAGTTGTGTTCGACGTCGTTACCGCGGGAACCCGCGGGCTCCCAATTTGCACGAAAAGTGTTTCTTGTGTTAAAAATTGGGCAAATTGTGTAAATGAGAAAGCTTCTGAGAGAGTAATTTGTGTTTCTCATTTTAACAGATTTTACCCGTACTTTTTTCCGTGCAAAATGGTAAAATTCTTAAATCATATAATCAGCTGTTTTTTATTTATGAAAATAAAATATCAATGTGCAAATCATAAAAAAACATATTTGAAAATATATCAATCCGTCATATTTAAATAAGTTATATTTAAATAAGCTATTTTACGTTTCTATCAAGCTCAAAATGTTTAAATAAATGTGCAAAAATAATTGTTTGAATTACATCAGAGCTGTCAACTCAGCGCTTTTCACACCAATTTTTAAACTGATAGCTACATATTTAAAAAACTTTTTTATATATATTTTTTGCATTTCGTTTTGGCTTTTCAATAAATTATTGCTGGATTTATTGTACCAAAATTTTATTTGATATCAATATTTTGCTAATAATTTGTTACTATCTATAAAAAAAATTATGTTACATGAAATTTGTTACAACCACATTATTTTAGTAATCAAAATTATTTATTAATCAAGCAATACCCATTAGTTACATTTACAACATAAGCCATACTAAAAAATAAAACTTTCCATATACAAATTGACGCATAGACAGTCAGTTAATAATTTGCAAATAGTTTTTATTTGCGAATAGGCATAAACGTAGTAATTGAAAGCTTATTTACTTTTTAAATCGAACGAAATTCGAAAAATAACTAAGTGATACATAATTATAATAATAAATATATAATAATGATAATAATTTTTCTCATAAATGTAAAAAATTAAATTTTTTTGTTAAAGAGAATATTATAAAATAAATATGTTTGTTAATTTTATATAATAAACAACATTTTCAACTACATGTATTTTTGTGAAAGTACGCTGAGAACACTGAATTTTAAAATTGTATAAATAAACAACAGCTGTTTTTGATTTCATATTTAATTTCGGGCTTGAAATGTCTTTTTTTGTGTTCCAGCAATTTTTTGGCAAACTTGTTGTTTTCTGAGAGTATTTTTTGATTACTCTCATTTTACCGGACTTTACCCGGAATTTCTTCGAACAAAGCTATTGTTTCGGCTTGACATTTAGTTTTGAGTCACCCTATATATATATATGCAATATTTTCCTTTAAAGAAATGTTTCAGTGTTGTGTAGTTCCTTTGAGTCGATGAACCTTTTATGTTAAAAATTGGTTCTGGGGCATATACTTCGTATTGCCTATCTTGACTCCATTATCATTGTTTAAAATTTTAAGCTGCTGACCAGTCAGACTTAAGCAGTTTCCTTTTATTTTGACACAAATATTAAAATTGCTATTATCCATATATCACAAATTTTGTGGTTTCCAATTACATTATTTACAACAAAAAATTTTAACTTTTTTTTTTTGGTATAAAATTGCTTTTACATGTTCTGAAACATTTTATATGCAGTTCTGCAAATTAAACATGTTCGTAATCATTGAAGTATAACAAACCACTTTTAATAAAATAAGACTAATTTTCTATGCTTTTAGGAAAATGTCCAGGAAAGAAAAAAGTAAAAAAGAAAGTTAGTTTTTTTTCTACCCTCCAACTGCAAATACAAAGCAAACAATTGAAAATACAATTGCATGAAATTTGAACAGAAAAAAATATCCTTTTAATAACGATGTAAATAAAATAAACAACAAGAAAATTATCCTGTTTGTTACATGTACATACTTCTTGCTATTATTTGCAGTCTGTTTGTTTGTCTGCTTGTTTGTTTAGTACTTTCAGTTCTTCTCTCTCTCTTTTTTTTTTTTTTTGTTTCGTTAAAAGTTTTTACTTTACTTCGGTATTCATTGTAAATTACTTATTGAAGAAGCTTCAATATCAAAATGTCTTTTTTATTTGATGGCAACAAGAAAGACATGAGAGAGTTAAACAACATTATCAACCAAGGACTCAAACAACCACTCGTACATTTATACAAGCCCAGTTGCACTTTCTTAAATGTCATACAGATGTATTTCACATTAAACATGAGCTGGTAAAGGATATGTGTTCATGGTGCACTTGCTTACACTACGGGTCGGGTACTACGAAGTACTTTGGCAATTGTATGATTGGACACAAATAGATACATACGCTGAGTAAGCAGCAAGGCAATGGAAAAGGAGGAAGGAGTTGCAAATAAATGAATAACTGAATGGATGTCTCAATGCACAAATGATGGTAGTGAACTACTTCAAATAATTCCATATAATGGCTTTAGCAAAGAAGAAAGAGTTTTTCAAAAATTGGTCGCGTTAAAGATTTACTTATTTTATATGAATCTTTTTAACATTCTATCCTTCGAAACTCTTTTTTATAAATGGTGGTTCAACCATAATGCGCGCTATTAATTGTGAATCACAACTTAAATTGACATTTCTTTATTACAGTGTTTGTTAAATACAACCATCGAGACGTACGCAACTGAGCAGCGCTTTAAGACTGGTGTAGCTTTTTACGAAAGTGGGCATTCAAATCAAGACGTACTTCAAGCGCTTCATGCTTCTTTTATGATCATAATCGACCATATGTGTACACAATCGGAAAAATTATGCGGAAATTTCAGTTAACTAGTCCTGTAGGAATTGTGAGAACACCTGCGAATGCTCCTCCGGTTCGTTTTCTGGAAAACATTGCTGTTAGCGATAGTGTGACAAACGAGTCATCAACCTCGACTCGTCATTATACTCTACAATTGAAAATCTCACGCACATCACTGATGCAAATTTTGGTTAAAGATTTGCATTTGCATGTTTACAAGCTTCAATTGACTCAAGAGCTGAAGCCTAATGACTATGAATCGACAGGATGTGTCTGTGTCTACAGAATATCTCGTATACTAGCAGAATATGTAATCTGTAAAAAAATATATTGGTTCGCGCAAAAGGAATATATAATTGCCTTATAAATTTCCAACCTATCTTTTGTTTTACTAAAAATTCTGTCGTGATTTAAATCACTATCCAGATTTTGGAGGAACGTCTATTTTAAACAAAGAAAATTATTATAAACGTAGATATATGCTAGAAATGCTACAGATAACTAACGTGCCTGTAGATAAGAGGATAAATTTTAAGAAGGATGTAGACGGATTAGCGCAAAATTATAGGCATTTAATACATAAAAACAAAAACAGGAGTAGATAGGTATTTTACCTAAAATTGTTTAAAAACTTTTTCATTTCTTTTTAAAAAAGTATTATATAATATGTTTAATGTTATAATAATGTAAAATATGTTTCTTCATTGTAAATGTTAATGTAGTTGAATATTTTATTTTTGTTATTTTAATATGAGTTTTCAAATTTATTATTTTGTATACACAATTTTTCAAAAAACAAAAATTTTCCTGAAGAAGACACACAACGGAGTGTCGAAATATTGAAAAATAAAAACCGTACTTTTTACCAAAACAAGAAGACCACTAGCTCAACAACAAATAACAATTGAAATCAATTTAAGTATTTTATTGAAATTATAATACACAAACCAATTTTTCTGAAGAAGTCTTGCGAAGGAAGATGAAATATCGAAAACAACCAAAAAGGACCTTGAGCTAGAGAAATTTATTGCAATTTCTTAACAGTCGATGGAACACAAGCCTTAATGAGTCCTTAATCAACTAACCCATCTAACTATCACTTCTTCTTCCCTACATTACAGGTATCTGTTATTAGCCCCGAAAACCGGCATGCATCATAGTTATCAGGAAAATTAATTCCCCATCATGCAATTTTAGTTTTTAATCTCAACCATGATCAGTGCCGAGTTGGTCTGCAAGCAAAACCTCGCGGAGACTTTGCACATCACCGTTCTGCCAATTAACGCTTGGTGAGGACTTCAAAAGCCTAACACAACATAAGTCATGCGGTTCTTAGAGTTTTATTTGCTGCAACAAACGAGAAACTGCTACCCCTCTAAACCCCAGAAAGAAGAGTGCTCTGGTTTGGTGTACGCGAAAAGGCGGTCGAATAGACCGAAGTAAATAGTGACTTTACAAAGAAAATAATCTTCAGTAAGGAGGCAAACTTGTATGTACCTCAAAAGATTCATTAACAAGCAGAATTAGATCATTTGGGCAAATGAGAATCATCGAGGGATTGTCGAAAATCCGATGCAGCTACAAAGCTCGACAGTTTAGTGCAATTTATAAGCTGGCAACGTCATCTTTGAGAATGAGGTCGGCCAAGCAGTTTCCATAAATGGTGTTTGCTGTTGTATGATGATAACGGACTTATTGTGGCCAAAATTTGAGGATTTGGACCTGGACAATATATATTTTTTATACACTCAGGAGATGACTCCTACAAATGCAATGCATTTTACTGGAACTAGAAAAATAGGTTACGAGGAGGAGGAACGAGGGAATAGTGCTCTAATAGGAGGGTGCCGTTTGCCATACTGCAAACGAACCAATTTCTTTTTTGCGCGAGAAACTCAATGACAGTGTTAGCTTACGTCTTGGTGATGTTAATTGGACCTAACGACAATGTGTTTTCACGCACTTGGACTTTTTTCTTTTTTTGAAGTTATTTTAAAGAAAAAGTGTGTATCAATAAGCCACGATCAAGTTAAGAGTAAAAGGAAGAGATAGTTCGGTATATTAACGACATGGAAACCCATTGTCTTTGAAAATGGTCCGTCATGTACCACCAAAACTGTGGCGAGCATTTGTTCGATATTTTATTTCACATATAATTGTTATAGATCCTTCTATCATAGTAAAAAAATATTAGGATAATTTTCTCAAAAATGTAAAATTTCCCGCTTTGTTTACAATTAACCTCCTGCTTAGAAAAAATTATGGTAAAAATAAAAGTAAAGTTTTTGTCTAAAAAAATGGTTTGTATGCATATACATAAATATCAAAAAAAAAAAAAAAAAAAAAATAATAATAATAACCTTGAATATCGTATTTTGTTGCTATCAATCAATAATTATTTTTACTAAACTTTTGTTTGAATCCAGGAATTTCTTTACAGGTCCGCATTCAAATAATTTATTAATTGTTTCAACGAGTTTCGTTATTAAAAACAAAAAAAAATTTTTCTGTGTGCTTTTAGGTTGGACCATCCTTTATTTAATTGCTCAAGGTATGTGTGTATGTATGTGTTTTTACAATTTCAGTATGTACTCAAGCATGAGAAATAGGTCAGGCCAAAGAAATAAATTGCAGTTTTTCCCCCACTCATACAGATACATTCATGCCCTTTCTTTGCCCTCAAAATACATGATGCGTTTGTATTGAAACAAGAATTAAGCAAAAATTTGATTTCTGTATGACAAAAGAAATTTTAAAATCAAAAACCAATTATTTGTTTAATATGAACACTTATTAAGGAAAAGAAGAATCTTATTTATGGACTGGCATTTGTTCTTGTGGAATCTTGGCAATCTTATTTTGCTATCCAGGGTATAAGAAATACTACTTCTGGGAAATTTTATTGCTTTACTAAAACTTTTCTTTTTATTTTCTAATTTGAAATATTTTCTTTAAGAAGTTATTTCTTTTATTTTTAGCCAATAGAAAGCACCGGAAATCATTGAAGTACAATCAACCAAATCGAAAATAGAAAGTATGTAATTGGAAGCATGTTTCATTAAACATTCATTATGAGTGGGATTTTATAGCTACGCACGCATTCAAGCTGCAGCTACCATTAGTGTTTGCATTCGAAAAGGGTCTTTAACTAAGCGTTTCTTGTTTTTAATTTAAGCAGAATAAAATAAATGAGAAATATTGCCGTTTGAAAAGTGCAATTTTATGTGAAAAAAAAATAAAATAAATTAAAAACAACGTGAAAATACCCAAGAAAACTTTACAGTATATAGAATACTAGCCGTACCGCGGCATTTTTCCTGTCTTCTTTGATCAAGAGTTGTTGATCGCAGCAATTATTGTTATAATTAAAAATAAAAATAATTCTTGGCGAAAGCCAGATTTGAACTTAAGCCAGACGAATAATACCGTAATATAATAAAAGATAATATATGTAAGTTAATTTATATACATACATCTTTTTAAGTATCTAATGTGCTGTTCATAGAACACAGACGAGCAACTCGTCTCGAAAACTTGTATTAAAGTTACTAGGAGAATAATTAGCAAATAATAAATTAAAAACTGGTTGTTCAGTGACGGAAAATTCTATACAAACAACTGGGGTTATAATAATTGCATATACGTGATCAATATCTGGTTCAAGATAAAAAAAGAAAATCGGGTATATTCTTGATTCTACTTTGAATTGAAAATATTTGAAATCACTTCAATTTCAAGCTTTGGTGTTCATTCTACTCTTTACTTATCATTTGGTTTTTGTTTTCGAACATTAATTTGTAGTCTGGTTCTTGAAACCACTTTTACACAAAAAGTTGCAGTTTGAAAACACTTTTTAATTTCATTGTGAAAATCATGAAAACCACCAATTAGAGAAATGACTAAAATTTTGGAAAATCAAAGTTAATGAACAAAAATGTACTCATGTCACATTCACTCTGTGTAAGCAAACATGTGCACCTATCTAAATAAACAACTCACCTATTCCGCAGCACAGTGAAGTCAAGTACCTTGGTATACACCTCGACCGTAGGCGAACGTGGAAGTCTCACATTGAAGCAAAAGTCACTCAGTTGAAACTAAAAACTGCGCAACTAAATTGGCTTATGGGCAGAAACTCGACATTGAAGTTGGATTGCAAACTTCTGTTTTACAATGCAATTCTAAAGCCCATATGGTGCTACGGAATTCAATTATGGGGCACCGCCTCACCGTCAAATATTGAAAAAATTCAAAGGCTACAAAACCAAATTCTTCGAAAGATTACTGCTGCTCCATAGTACGTAAAAAATTCACGAATTCATAACGATCTGAGTGTTCCGCTGGTAAAAGAAAAATTTTCTAAGTACGCGACAAGGTATGTCAGTAAACTGGAACTTCATCCAAACCCTCTTGCGCGCAATATACTTAATTTTGGCGGCCACCCTCGGCTTAAAAGAAGGGATACCGCTGCCACCATCAGATTGCTCAATAGGTGATTTTACCGAAATAGCTCCCGCATAATAAAACTTTTTGTCTAGCATTGGCCGGACTTAAGAATCACATTTTTTAATTTTAAATTTAGTATTAAGATTTGAATACTTATTGTAAGTTCATTTTGAAGATTCAATAAATAAAAAAATGCTTTAAAACAAAAAAAAAAATTATGAAAATGAAAACTTTTACGGAAAAACTGAGTATAATTACAATCCCATTGAGATAAGAGGGTTAGATGATGAAATATTTATTTGAAATACAATTGCGCACATATTTATAAACAAAATAAGGAACATATAATATAAAAAACTAATAATTGTTATTTTATTAACTAAAGTCGATTGGCGATATCATCTCTTATTACAGCCGTTTCAGAATCACTAACTTATCTGAATCATTGTCATCACTTCCATGTCTTGGATTTAGCTCCACCGGCTATACCAAATTTTTGCATAAAACGGCACTTGAAAAAAAATTACGATCATCGTTATTGACGGAGAATTTAATAAACCTAACTAAATTTTGCTCTTATAAAATAACCAGCATTAGATAAAAAATTTTGCACGTCATTTTTGGGCAAAAGGCATATCACAACAAATAAAATTGAAAATATGGGTCATATCTCTGGTTTATGTAAAAAAACAAATAAAAGTGGGAACGTGGTTCGTGTCAGTACTAGTTATTTGAACATTTATCCAAGTTTTATTTTCGAAGTTCAGTTCGAACGAAAGAAGGAAACACCCAAACTACTACTTTTTCAGAACAACAAAAATGAAAAGTTATCTTTTCAAATCATTTTTTTTTTTATTTTCATTCTACTACTTTTCTGGAACACGCCGGATTGTCTCCCCAAGACTCTTTGTCTTAGCTTTGTAAATGTACAGACCATCTGTGTATTTTTAGAAGCACTTGTTTTGAATTTCATTAAAATGAGTTTAGATAGTTTTGCAGACAAGAAAGTACCCTTGACCCCCACCAGAACATAGTTTTGCAACAACATAATCTTGCTATATTCTTTAATACTCAAAACGATCCATGTTTCTAATTAAAACGATATTTATTCAGCCATTTATCGTATAAAGTAATGGGTGATTTTATAAGAACTATCGGAAATTAAAAAAAAACACATAAAATTCAGAAAAATGCATGAAATATTTATTTGGATCGATAGTTGGGTCGATATAATTTAATGTTTGAAGATTATTTCATGCAAATGTTGGCCGCGGCTGCGCCTCAAATGGTCCATCCGCTTAGCCCAATTTTGGCATACTCTTTCCAACATTTCGGCCGGTATCTCACGAATAATGTTGGCAATGTTGGCTTCCAGTGCGTCAATCGAAGCGGGCTTGTCGCTATAGACATTAGCCTTAACATAGCCCCACAAAAAATAGTCTAGAGGCGTTAAATCGCACGATCTGGGCGGCCAATTGACTGGTCCCAAGCGTGAAATAAACTGTTCACCGAACTCGCCTCTCAATTGGTCCATTGTTTCGCGTGCTGTGTGGCATGTGGCACTGTCTTGTTGAAACCACATGTCATGCAAGTCAAGCTCTTCCATTTTGGGCAAAAAAAAGTTTGTTATCATCGCACGGTAGCGCTCACCATTCACAGTAACGTTGTGATTCGCATCATCTTTGAAGAAATACGGCCCAATGATGCCGCCAGCCCATAGTCCGCACCAAACGGTTGTTTTTTGTGGATGCATTGGTAGCTCTTGCAATTCTTCTGGCTGCTCTTCACTCCAAATACGGCAATTTTGCTTGTTCACGTATCCATTCAACCAGAAATCTGCCTCGTCGCTGAACACAATTCTTCGATAAAAAAGTGGATCTTCATCTAACTTTTCAAGAGCCCATTCACCAAAAATTTGGCGTTGTGGTAGGTCGTTTGGCTTCAATTCTTGCACCAGCTGTATCTTATAACGCTTCACACCCAAATCCTTATTCAAAATTTTCCACGTAGTGGAGTAACAGAGGCCCAATTGCTGCGAACGGCGCCGATACGGCTGCGATATTTTCTTCAGTTCGCACTCTACGTAAGCGTGTTGGTGGTTTAATGTCCAACAATGTAAATTTGGTGCGAAATTTTTTTACAATGGCCCGAATAGAAGCCTCAGTAGGTCGATTAAGCTGACCATAAAATGGAAGAAGCGCGCGATGAACTTTCTTAACAGAGCACGCATTTTGGTAATAAAATTCAATAATTTGCAAGCGTTGTACGTTTGTAAGACGATTCATGATTAAATTATAGACCAAACTGAAAATGTTTGACGGTGACACAAGATACAAAACGTGCGTGAGCTGTCAAAACTAGTGTTGCCAAAAAGATAATAGCAAAAAAATCACTCGTTATAACAAAGCACGGATTAATTTTCGCATTTGGTCAGTGGACGGGCAGGTGGAGAAACTCGGAGATTGGAAGACAAATAATTTTTAGCCAAAATTATATCTATATTCTGAATTTGATAAAAATTAGCTTAGAGAAATTTGCAGAAAAAAATTCCCCTTGAGCCCATTGGTCATAGTTTTTCAGAAATATAAAATTGCTGGATTCCTTTGTACTCAAATCTATTTAGGTTTCAATTTGCATCGATATCGGTTCAGACGTTTAGCATACAAATTGTAGCAATTTGCATCGATATCGGTTCAGACGTTTAGCATACAAATTGTAACAATTGCATGGATTGACTTTCGCATTTGGTCAGGGGGCAGACATGAGGAGAGAAACACGGGTTTGAGGGCAAACAGTGTTCTCATGTGGTTTGGGTTTTATTTTTCCTTTTTTGGTTCCTAAAACTATTAGTTTAATAGATTTCTTCGAAATGTCAAGTATTACATAATAATATTATAATATTTTTTGTGAACTTAGACAAGGTGATCGTGTATCGTCTTATCGTGTATTCAGAGCAATCTCTGAAAATCTTTATCGTTTGAAAATCTTTTAAAGAAAAGAAAATTTGTCCACAAAATCATTCATGCTGAAGAGCTCAAATACTTTTTTCAAAAGATTCGATTTGCCCAATCATCACGAGGCAAAAACGTGCTGCTTCGCAAAATTTGATAGCAAAGCAGTAAATTAAAAAAAAAAGTATTTGTTTAATTATTTTGACTAAATATTTAATTTTTTCATTACTAATTGCCACTATAACTCTACTTGTTTATTTAATATTTGTGAAAATGTAATTTAGTTGATAATCTTAGTTAATTTGTTTAGGCATCAAAAATTTTCCTGCACTGTAGCTATAATACTTATGTGATGTTCACAGAACACGACAGGCGACTTGTCTAAAAAATTTGTATGAAAATCACTCAAATAATTGAATGACATTCATACAAATTTTCTAGAAGAGTTGCTCGTCTGTATTCTATGAACAGCACATTAGTCTTGTTGAGCAAGTAGACAATAAATAAATGAAATAGAATGAAATCATGTTTTCAAGTGAAGTAATCTTGACACCCAGTTTACATCACCTCGCGTGTAAATTGATGACAGCAGCGCAGTGTCGAGTGTTGAAACTATCAGAAACAAGCTCGTTTTAGGCCAAACATATCTGACTTCCTCAACGTACTGTTCGTTTCACCTCTCTCTACACCTTCCAAACTAAAAACATCAAGAAAAGCTCCGCTAACTAGTTCTCAAAGGCAAGTATCGGGAGGTTAAATTTCAAGGGCCGATATTGAATGTGAACCACACCTAAACGCCAAATTTTTTTCCAAATTTTATTTGACATTTCTCTATTTCAGACTTAGTCAATTTGAACCATGGAGAGATACACAATCCAACAACGTGTTAAAGTTATCCAGACTTATTATGAAAATGATGATAAATTTTCGAAGAAAATCATCTTCAGTGATGAGGCCCATTTTCACCTCAGTGCATTCGTCAATAAACAGAATTGCCGCATTTGGGCGAATGAGAATCCAAGAGTGACTGTCGAAAAACCAATGCACCCACAAAGAGTGCCTGTTTGGTGCGGTTTATGTGCTGGCGGCATCATCGGGCCGTATTTTTTCCAAAATGAGGCCGGTCATGCAGTTACTGTGAATGGTGTTCGCTATCGTGAGATGATAACGAACTTTCTATGGCCCGAATTGGAAGATATGAATGTAGACGATATGTGGTTTCAGCAGGACGGTGCCACTTGCCACACAGCTAACGAAACAATTGCTCTTTTGCGCAACAAAGTCAATGGCCGTGTTATCTCACGTAATGGCGATGTCAATTGGCCGCCAAGATCATGTGATTTGACACCGTTGGACTTTTTTCTTTGGGGTTATTTGAAAGAAAAGGTGTACGTCGATAAACCAGCAACAATTCAACAGCTAAAGGATGAGATAATTCGGCACATTAGAACATTAGACGGCATAGAACCTCCATTATGCCTCAGGGTCATCGAAAATTTGGACCATCGGATGGAGGTGTGCCGCCGTGGTCGCGGCGCCCATTTAGCCGATATTTTGTTCCATACATAATTGAATAATACTAATATATCATAATAAAATAAAATTACAATAATTTCCTAAATAGTTTGTGTTTTGTTCAAAATCAACATCGGCCCTTAAAATTTAACCACCCTTTAGTTTGCTAAAGGACCTGAAATGGCTAGAATATCCTACATACGAAAATAATGAAAAAAATAAACACTTCTGCCGCCTTGTTATTTACTTTTGTGTCATGGAGAATACACCCCCTTGAAATCACAAATAATTGAATATTAAAAGCATTTTCGTGTTTACATTTATAAACGCAAAACACATATCTACATACTACATATGTTTGTACTCGTACTCATTTCTTTTGCTTTCTTCCATTCTGCCTAAAGTATAAGTTACAACATTTTCATCAACTTTAGTGACGCTCTTTTAGTTATTCTGTTGCTGCTTTTCTTTGCCAATATTTGTTTGTTATTTTGACAACAGCTTCAATGTGAATAAATAAATATATTAAAATGAAAGTAACGTCTGCGTGAAAAGAAAAATGCGCTTTGAACATCAGCTGACAACTTGACAAAAATGCACCATGACAGTGTTACAAAATGAATATAAAAAAAAAGAAAAATGAACAAGTTAAAGCAGAAAAAAAAGATGTGCAAATAACAAATATGTTGTGTAAAATATTGAATAAATAACTAAAATGTAAGTACACCTAAGTCTAATCTCAACGGCATAAAACAATTTTGAAATTTTCCCTTTACTGAAGGGGTTTACATGAAAACTGAATGGGGTCGCAAAAGCACGTTCTATTTCAAGACCCATAAGACCCAGTGATGTTAATGGACACACAAACTTTTGACCTAAAATGCTGTTCTTGCTGTACTCATGGATGATAGAAATATTGAGGAAACGGATGCTCTTGATGTTCTTGGAATGAAAAGTAAATGTGACGTTTGCTGGATTGAAGTTATTTTTTAGGTCTTCAAAGAAGCATTCAAGTATCTCGATTTTTTGAAACGGTGTAAGTTTTACTATACTCCGTGCGATCTCCTTACTATTTATACCATAGATATGTGACCAAAGATGGAATACAACTTTTATGTTTGGGCGGCTACCACAAAATCTGTTTTGGCGTTACTCGATTGTGCCTAACATACCCGTAGAGACTGATGAAGCTATTCGGTGACTCTGGTGATTAATTATTACCAGAATTACAAAAAGTTGTTCTTACTTTCACTTAGGTGATGAGTTGTGTAGCGACCGCGAAATAGCACTCGACCGCGAATAGTCACACGTGCTAAAAGTGGATAATTTTTGTTCTTCTTTAAAATAAATTAAATGAAAATAAATCTAGTACCTTTAAAATTATATTAATTTATTTTTCTAATATTATATGATGGGTTGGTATCATTCGTCTGGCTCCAATTCAATCCTGGCTAAAGCCAAGAAATATTTTTATTTTTAATTATAACAATATTTGCCGCGATCAATAACTAACTCTAGATCAAAGAGGAAAGGAAAAAATAATTCAATACACTAAAGCTGGGAGACAACTAGCTATTTCGCAGACGCTACGCTGCTCATCAGCGTAGCGTGAAATAGCTACGAGTAAATGTCCCCCTGATAAAACAGTATAATTTTTGTTTATTATTTTAAATAAAATAATTTTTTTTTTTAACTTTATTATTTTATTTATTGAATCTACATAAGAAATGTAATGACAATAAGTATTCAATTCTTAATACTAAAAAATAATAAAAAAATTGTGATTAAAGTCCTGCCAGTGCTGAACAAAAATTTATTTTTATGCGAATATTATTTCAGAATTCAGTCATCTGTTTAGAGCTCTAATGGTAGCCAAAGTATCCCTCCTTTGCAGACGGGTATGACCACCAAAGTTAAGAATATTAACTGCAAGAGGATTTGGGTGGAGTTCAAGTTTGTTAATAGTTATATCTTGTCGCGTAGTTCACAAATTCAGATTTCACAAAAGGTACGTTCAGATCTGCGTGGATTCGTGAGTTTTTAACGGACCATGGAGCGTCTGTAATTCTATGGAGTATTCTATTTTGACTTCTTTGAATTCTTTCAATGTTGGATGCCGAGGCTGTGCCCCATAATTGAATCCCATAGCACCATATTGGCTTTAGAATCGAGTTGTACAACAAAAGTTTACAATCAAGCTTCAAGGTCGAATTTCTGCCTAGTAGCCAGTTAATTTGCACTGCTTTCAATTTCATCTGCATTACTTTTGCCTCGATATGCGACTTCCATGTTAGTCTACGGTCAAGATGAATACCGAGGTATATGACTTCACTGTGTTGAGGTATTACTTTATTGTTAATAGTAATGGGTGAGCATGTTCCTAGACGCAGTGCGAATGTAACATGGGCACACTTTTGTTCATTAACCTTGATTTTCCAAAGCTTCAGCCATTTCTCTAGTTTGTCGATATGTTCCTGTAAATTTATTGATGCTTGCTGGTGGTTACTATGTATGCTAAGGAATGCTGTATCATCTGCAAATGTTGAAGTGTGAACGTTGGTGCTTGTTGGCATGTCAGATGCGTAGATCAAATATAAGATAGGCCCTAATATGCTGCCTTGGGGAACTCCTGCTTCAATAGACTGAGCGGGGTTTATGAAATCGTCTTCTTTTATTATAAATTGGCGACAATATAAATAGCTTTCCAAAAGGTTATGTATGTTTGCAGGTAAGTTAAACTTTATTTTATGCATTAAGCCATCGTGCCACACTTTATCAAAAGCCTGTGAGACGTCGATGAATAAGGCAGAGCAATATTTTTTATCTTCAAATGCCTTTCTTATGACGTTAACTAACCTGTGTGTTTGCTCAATGGTGCCATGTTTCGCTCTAAAACCAAATTGGTGATTGGGAATACATTCAACCTTATTAAGCATTGGATCCAACTTCGCCTTTAGCAATTTTTCGAAAAGTTTTGAAATTGTTGTCAGTAGACTTATTGGATGGTATGATTCTACTTTTGTGTGATCCTTTCGTGTGAATAAAATAAATGAAAATAAATCCAAAAAATTTAAAATTAGTAAAAAAAAAAAAAAAAAAAATTTAAAATTAGTTTAACTTACTTGCTGAGAAAAAAATGGTAGCCATTGTAATAAGTGATGTAAGCAGATCAATAATAAGTTGTACAACGACTGCAAAATAGCTCAATGTCCCCCTTGCTTAAAGTGCATAATTTTCCGTCTACTTCAAAACAAATTAAATGAAAATAAATCCAATACATTTAAAATCATTTTCCTTTACTTTCTAATATGTTATTTATTTACTAATTTCCCAAGAAAAAAATATTAGCTGCTGTATCGAATAAAATTAGCAGATCAATGAGTTGTATAGTGACCGCGAAACAGCTAAATGTGAATAATTTGCTTAAAGTGCATAATTTTCTCTTCTCTTTAAAGCAAATTAAATGAAAGTAAATACAATTCATTTAAAATTATTTTTATTTACTTTATAATGACTGAAGTTAGTCCAGCAATTTGATTATAATAAGTTGTAAAGTGACCGCGAAATGGTTAAATGTCCCCCCGCTAAAAGTGTATAGTTTTTGTTTCTTCTTTAAAATAAGTGAAATGAAAATAACTCCAATACTTTTAAGTAAATAAAAATATATTTAGCGAGAAAAATAATGCTAGCTGTTATATAGAATGGAATTAGCAGATCAATTGAACACTGATTTGTAGTGTAGCGACCGCGAAACAACTAAATGTCCCCCTCGCTCAAAGTACATAATTTTTGTTTCTTCTTTTAAACAAATTGAATGAGAATAAATCCAATTCATATAAAATTAATTATATTTACTTTCTAAGAAAAAAATTTAAGCCCTTGTAATAACTAAAGTTAGCGGAGCAATTGGATTACAATAAGTTATAAAGCGACCGCGAAATGGCTAAATGTCCCCCTGCTAAGTGTTTAGTTTTTGTTTCTTACTTAAAAGAAGTTAAATGATAATAAATCCTAGAAATTTAAAATTATATTCATTTACTTGATGAGAAAAATAATGTTAGCTTTTGTATAGAAAGAATTTAGCAGATCAATTGAATGCTGATGTGTTGTGTAGCGACCGCGAAACAACTAAGTGTCTAATATAAAATGCTGCTTCATCTGTACTCCTGAATGGTATAAATATTGAGGAACCGGATGCTCTTGATGTTCTTGGAATGAAGATACAGTGTGATGTTCGCTGGACTGATCATATTTTTCATGTCTCTAAAGAAGCATTCAAGTGCCTCTTTTTTTTGAAATGGTGTAAGATGAACTTCACTCCATCCGACCTCCTTACTATTTATACCACCTACATCCGACCGAAAATGGAATACAACTCTCATGTTTGGGCCGGTGCCTCAAAGTCTATTTTGGGGTTACTCGACCGTGTGCAGGAGAGGGCGAAGAAGCTCATCGGTGATAGTATCCAACTCTATTGACTCACTGGAGCATCGACGCAGTGTGGGGTGCGTTACTCTGTTCTATCGTTACTACAATGGATTTTGCTCTGACGAGATTAGAGATCTTGTTCCCGAAACGCGCACATTTTTACGTAGCACGCGTTCATCGTCCAGAGCTCATCCATTTGTGGTCGATTGCCCGGGGAAACGCACTCCGCATTACAGAGAGAATTCGTTTTTCAGCCGTAAGCTTCGCCTGTGGAATATGTTGCCTGCAGACGTGTTTCCTGTCGTTATATGTTATAACGTTGGAAGGTTCAAGTCAAATGTTCACAAACACTACTCCCTCTTTCCCCCTCCTCACAACCTATTTTTCTAGTTCCGGTACAATGTACTGCATATGTAAGGGTCATCCCCTGAGTACTGGTCCAATAATAAAAAAAGAAAAAAAAATATATATATATATATATATATATATATATATATATATATATATATATATATATATATATATATATATATATATATATATATATATATATATATATATATATATATATATATATATATATATATATATATATATATATATATATATATATATATATATATATATATATATATATATATATATATATATATATATATATATATATATATATATATATATATATATATATTTAAAGCTACTTTCATTTACTTTCTAAGAAAAAAATTTTAACCCTTGTAGTGACTGAAGTTAGCGGAGCAATTGGATGCTAATAAGTTATGTAGCGACCATGAAATAGCTCAATGTCTCCCTGCTTAAAGCTTTTAATTTATTTAGTTCCTTTTAAGTCAATTAAAATAGATCTAATATATCTAAAAATATTTTCGTTTACTTTCTGAAAAATAAATTTTACTCTTGATATTCTCTTAACATACGCCAGCGTGTAATATTTTTATATTTTAGAAATACTGGTGTTTTTGTTGTATTGTTCATTTTGATATTGTATGTTTTAACAGAAACGAAAATAAACATTCATGTGATAAACAAGTATGAGCAGTAAATGAAATGGAATTCTTCCATCACGAGAAATTCACAGATGTATTTATTTATTTTCTAGCAAAAAAGAAAATGTATAACAAACATTTCAAAACACTTCAAATTCATATTAAATTTATACAGAATATTAAAATACACAACATGCATTTAAGATACAGATTTTACATACTCACACAGGCACACACACACACATACATTAATACGCATGATATTGTAGTCGTGTGTTATATTCTGTTATATTTTAACTTCAATTGCATACAAATTGCTCACATTATAAATGCACTTGCTTTAACGCTCTTCCGAAAGTTTTCTTACTCTTGCATATGTGCACTGACAGATATGTACTTACAGCATAGAGTTTTCAGTTTTCCGATATTTATATCACCGCGTCCAGGGATTATGATATTTTTAAAGGCTTCTAATTTCTGCTAGTGGGGAGGGATGTCATAGTAGTCGTTCTTCTTTTCAGAAAGCTGATTAGTTTTTGTGTAGCAAAAATGCAATTATTTGAAAATCTACATAAAGTAGCTTAAAGTTTTCGTTTTATTGTTTAGGGAGAATTGCAGTTGAAATCAAGACAGGGGTTTTTTTTGACATAAAAGGCATAGGGCTATAACTATAGTCATTAAAAAGGTATACTTTAAAAAATATAAAATAATAATTAACAAAAACTATACTTTTCGTCTATATTTTTCATTAATCCAATGAAAACTTTTCGCAATATGCGTGAAATTTCATATATATTATGAAATAGTTCCATCAGAATGGTTTTATTAAGTTTCATAGTTTGCAGATGACACAGCTTTTTTTAGCGTTCATGTAAATCATCAAGAAGCTTCACGAAATTTGCAGCAGTATATTTCAATATTAGAGAAATGGTTGAAACTTTGGAAAATAAAAGTTAATGAAC
This sequence comes from Thecocarcelia acutangulata, assembly GCA_914767995.1. Taxonomy (NCBI): domain Eukaryota; kingdom Metazoa; phylum Arthropoda; class Insecta; order Diptera; family Tachinidae; genus Thecocarcelia; species Thecocarcelia acutangulata. The sequence goes on along the minus strand of OU612097.1, from coordinate 88,529,767 downwards.
AAAAATGTACTCACGTTACATTCACACTGCGTAAGCAAACATGTTCGGCTCTCCAAATTAACAATACACCTATTGCGCAGCATAATGAAGTTAAATACCTTGGTATTTACCTCGACCGTAGGCTAACGTGGAAGCCTCACATTGATGCGAAAGTCACTCAGTTGAAATTAAAAGCAGCGCAACTAAATTGGCTTATGGGCAGAAATTCAACATTGAAGTTGGACTGCAAACTTTTGTTATATAACGCAATTTTAAAGCCTATATGGTGCTACGGAGTTCAATTATGGGGAACCGCCTCAACATCTAACATTGAACAAATTCAAAGACGACAAAACCAAATTCTTCGTACGATTACTGCAGCTCCATGGTACGTAAGAAACTCACGAATTCACAAGGATCTGTGTGTTCCGCTGGTAACTGACGAGTTCTCTAAGTATGCCACAAGGGATATCAATAAACTGGAACTTCACCCAAATCCTCTTGCACGCAACATACTTAATTTTGGCGGCCACTCTCGGTTGAGAAGAAGGGATACCCTGGCCACCATCAGAACGTTAAATAGGTGATTCTACCGATATTATTCGCGCGAAATGAAACTCTTTTGTCTAGCAATGGCTGGACTTAAATAACTTTTATATTTAGTATTAAGATTTGAATACTTATTGTTACTTCATATTTTGAAGATTCAATAAATAAGTGAATGACAAAAAAAAAAAAGTTTCATAGTTTCATTAAAAAAAAAAAAAATCATTGGATTTATGACTACAACTAAATTAAATTTTTTTTTAAAATTCTTTGAATTTTGATAAGATATATTAATGCGCATTTATTAATCTTAAGCCACAGTTTAAAAAATGACAAGTTTTGTATTGAAAAGTAAGTTTTATCAGTTTCATAATTCCAATGAAATAGAATTCATTAGATCAATAACAAATAAATTTCTGGCTACCGAACTTGGGTAAGTATGCACATATGTGTATTAAATATGTATTAAATAAACTTCAAGTTATAAAACAAACAAAAATTTTAATTTACCAGGTTACAAATTTTAAGTTCCATAAATTCTATGAAAAATTTCATAACCTTAATGACAAAATTATTTCTTCTTCATATCCACGGTTATTTGTTTCGTTGGTTGTCAACCAATAACAAACACAATAAATTTTAATTATGTCTACGTGGCAAAAACATGTGCTTTATTTATTTATTGCTAAGAATACGTTGCATGTGTACATTCAGTTTGAAGTGAGAAAGCAAAGAAGTGTATCAAGCGAAATATCAAAACTTTTAAGCGAAATATTGGTTGCAGATGCTAACAAAGTTAAGACGATATTTTATTGTTCATATCAGTTCTTTTTTTATACTTTAAAACTCAAAACATATTACTAAACTAATTATGTAAATGCCTTCTGTTCCAGAACCATATATATTTTCAGCAAAAATTATGTGGATACTTCACTACTTTCTTATCTCAACAGGAAAATATGCTAGAGAAACAAATGAAGGAAAAAAAAATATGAATATGTATTTTTTAATATGAATGTGTATTTCTATACAAAGTGCTTATGTATTTAATTTAAATACCAGTGTATTGAAGTCACTTAATAAAATCTGATTTGTTTGGTGAATACTTGTTCAACATTTCCTTTCATCAAAATTAGGTACAATATTTCATTAATTTAATGTAAATGTATTTCATTGATTTAATGTAAATTTTTCATTTAATTTTTCAATGAATAATAACATTAAATAGATGAAATAACTTCATTGACCATATGAAGGAGTTTCATATTTTTAATGAATATATTACATTAGTACAAAGAAGTTATTTCATTAAATAAATATTACGTTTTCATTAATTTCATGTATAGTTTTCATGTTTTTTTATGAAATTGATTCATTGATCTAGAGAAATTATTTCACTAATCATATGATTTGTCTTTCATACTTTTAATGAAAATAAGTCATGTTTCTTATTAAAATGTTTCATTACTTTTATGAAGGTTTTCATTAAAATAATCTAATAAAATTTGTTTCATTATTTCTATGAAAAGTTACAATGGTTGAAAAATAAGAGAACTGCCATAGTAGAACGTAACATCCGTTTCGCCAGACCCAGAGACATATATAATAATACCACAAAAAGGTATAAAGCAAAATTTTCTGGTCTGATTTAACACTTTCTAAAGATAATCATGTTAATAGTAATTTTCAATATACTTGAAATCATTCCCCGGAAGTAGAAACCTTAAAGAAATTCTGCCGGCTATTGCCATTATAAAACCCCTATTTTTAGAACATCCAAGCACCAAATATTTGGCGAACGCAATTTAAAAAGAAGCAAGAATATAAATAGTATTGAAATTTATTACAAATTCTTTTTTTGTGTATGTGTGCATGTGACTTTTTTTATCGTTTTGTTGCTGTAAGTGATATTTTTCCATACAAAAACGTCAAAACGCTTCAGAAATATTTCGAAGATGTATTTGGAATGTGTATTGCAAATCGACAAAAGTGATAGCAAAAGGCAATTTTTTTTAAATAAAACTTTACATTTCTTAACAGATTCATACTGTCAATGGTAAGAAAAGAGGAGTTTTAATTTCATAATTGTTATTAAATTATCTCCTATTTTTTATGGAAAGTGAACCACTAGATAATAATGAAATAAATATATTAAAAAATCGTGTTAAGTCTAATTCCTTCAAAAAATTTGTTATAAAATTAAGAATTCTTAAAGAATTTATTTTGGAAAATTGTATTTTAATAAATATTTAGTATAATAACATATTAATCTGTTATATAATTATAATATATATTATTTCACAAATAACGATTGTGTACATAGTGACGTATGAGTAACAAAATGTCGAAATAAACATCATCATACGTTTACCTTTATGCATCATTACTCTTATGCACTAATTAAACTTAATCTTTTATTACTGATTAAGAAGAAAATTCACAAAAAAAAAAGGAAAGAAAACAAACAAAAAATGAAACATTTTCCCACATTTAATTTATATATTTTTTATTTGCGATAAAAAACATATTGTGGCTGCTGTTGGTTTTCAGTATTTCCCGTTTGCAGCAGCTGGTAAAAGGTAATTTCTCATAAATGATTGCAGGAAAAAGAACTTAAGGTGTTAATGGAAATATAAAATACACAAACTCACAAACTCAGGAAAATAAAGGAAATAAAATGCTCTCTCACATGCACATGCTTGTCGGTACGAAGCGAAGGAAACCTGAATGGAAATGATCGTTATAAAAAATAATTTAAACGTGATTTGAATGCAATTCTGTATTTTTATTTCGCCTTTGTTGTGTGCGGTTTAATGCTGTTACTGTGCACAGAAATTAATGCTCGAACATGGCTTGTGCAAAAAAAAAAGGAACGGGGAAAATGAAAACATATAAATAAAACTAACTTGATGAAATAACAGCTATAAACAAAACAAATAAGTTTTAACAGTAACATTAAAAAAATAAAAATATCAACAATTTTTAATAACAAACCTGTATGATTTTATTTTATACTAAAATATATGGGGCAATCCAAGTCAAATCGGACAGTTCGGAGAAACTTTTTTTGTTGATTTGCTTTATTTTCTATTGTATTGATGTCCCTATTGAACAGCACATTTCAGCAAATTTTTAGATTTTTTCGCTTATGATTTCAGATATATCACGTTTTGAAAAAGCAGAATTAGGAGAAAACCGTGCCCGAATAAATACTCACAACTTTTTCATTATTTTATTTAAAAACAGTGGGTTTTCCACGGGCTAATTATGGTCAGCCCAAAAAACGAATAAAATAAAATAAAACTATTTCATTTGATTTTATCACCCAACGTTTCGCTCGTTTTTTTACAAGCTTCTTCAGGGGTATGTGTTTATTTGGGATAATTTTTGTTGGTTAACTTAATAAAAACTGGACTTTACAAACATGTAGTTGTATACTTGCACATCTGATTACATAAAACAAAATACATACATTTTCATTTTTAGTCCAAATAGAATAATTTTCTAATCTAATTATATGAAACAAAATATATAAATTTTCTATTTGTTTTTAGTATATACTTAGCTGGTGAGGCCTAACTTTTTTTATGTCAATAAAAATGCAAAATCTTTATTACATATTTTTCCCAACGTTTCGTGAATTTTATGTTCACTTCTTCAGGGGATTTTGTCTATTTTAAAAAGAAAGTTTTTTATGAAATTACATTAATATCTTAAGTAGAAAACAATATTTGAGAAACTTACATTTTTGTGATTTTACAACATTAAACACAAAATTATTGAAATTATATTTATAGTCAAGTAGTACAACATTTATACACTAATTTCCTTAAGCACAAGTTTTTATAATAATATTATAAATGGCGCTTAAGTTGTCAGTATCTTCTTTTTTGTTCATTGTTCTGTTTATTTTTTGCTGTATTCTTAAGCTTTCTGTTGTGTAACGGTTTTTAACATTATTTTCTTTGTCCAGTATTTTGATGTTGTTAAAGTCGGGTATATGTTTGGTTCTTTTTTCTTATTAATGTCTGTCTTATGTTCATTTATTCTAACTGCTAAACTTCTTTTTGTTGTGCCTATGTAAACGAGATCACAGCTGTTGTTATCATCACCTTTACATGGAATTTGATAGAAAACGTTGTTTTGTTGTAGTTTGTCTATAGGTGTTTTTGTTTTTGTGAATATTGTGCTTAAAGTCTTATTTGGTTTAAAAGCCAATGTTATGTTGTTATTGTTTATTGCACATTTTATATTGCGGTTGTCTGTTAATCCAGGTATATATTTGATGCTGTAATATTGTTTGCTTTCATTGTTAGGGTTGCCATTTATATTGCTTTTTGGATGATTTGGTGTATTTATGATATTTTTGATAAGATATGGCGGAAAACTATTTTTGGTTAGTATTTCCGAAATTTTCTTTATATTCTTGTTATGAAATTTTTCATCACTTATTTCTAATACCTTGTTTACTAAATTTTTGGCTGTGTTGATTATTTGTGATTTGGGTTGGGTTGAATAATAGTTGATTATTCTTCCTGATGAGATGCCAGTCGAAATATATTTTGTCATCTTGTCTATAAAGTGTAGTGTCTAGATAGGAGATTTTTCCTTTATTTTCTACTTCAATAGTGAATTTTATTTTGGGATGATATACATTTAGAGTGTTTAAAATTTCATTTTTATTGTCAGTATTTATTACAGCTAAAATGTCATCTACGTATTTTGTTATATATTTTATGTGAATATTTTTGTCATATAATTCAGCTAAGGCTACGTCCAATAAATTGTCCAAAACAATGTCAGCAATAGTGGGTGACAGCGGGTTTCCCATAGGCATGCCGAATGTTTGATTGTAGATATTATTGTCATATGTAAAATAGTTATTTTCGTAAAGGCAGAATTTGAGGACATCTAAGAATTTAGATCTTGGAATCTTAGTATGTTGTTTTATTAAGGTCCAATTATTCATTACGTTATTTATATAAATTTTCATTATTAGTCCAAATAGAATAATTTTTTTGCATTGGTTTTCTATTTCTGTCTACTATTTAATGCAAAATAGAAAAAAATTTTGCACAGTGGGCTTGATGCGATTTATGCGATTTAATATTTTAAATCAATATTTTTCACGATTTTCTTAAAATTTTTTCGTATTTAACTTTGAATCACACTACATCTTTTAAGACCCGTTTGGTAGTGCGATTCAAATAACTACTATATTTCCGGATTTTTTCTAATTTTTCTCAAAATAATTTTTTGCGTTAAGCCACTGTGCAAAAATTTTCTAGGATTTCGTAGGATATATTTACTTCAATAAAAGCAATTTAAGACTAAACATAATATTAATCTTAATAAACGATGCATTTATCAAAGATTATTTCTCAATTGTTTTGATAGCTACTGTCATCTAGTTATGCGTTGTACGTTAACTGATACATTTGTTTGAAAATAAATGTAGGTATTGTACCAGTACATGAATTCATCAGGCCTTCGAAAGACAATCCTTCAAGCTTGCAGATATATTTTATAGCAGAAAATGAGTAGTAGCAATTTATGAGTTTTCCCATTTTATTTGATGTTTCCATATCACAAGCAATCGAATTGCCCGGAAAATTTATATGAAAAGCTCTCAATAATTTGAGTGATTTCAGTTGTAAAGCAGCTCTAGGCTGGGGAACAGCTCTTGCGTCATAGTAATTATTTTCTTAGTGCAGTCAAGCTTTTCGTTCTTGTTTGGCTTTCGAGAGTTTTGCGTCTCACATAAGGTTATTCCGCCCATGCTGTGCATCTTATACCTGTATAGTTTCAAGTACAATTTGTGTGATTTCTTTAAAAAATTTGCCAGACAGACCGCTTGCTTGTATTATGAAAACATCACATTAAATGACAGTTTCTTTCTTTTTAAATTTATATGCTCTTGCCACAACACAGACAAGCGACTTGTCTGAAATATTTGTATAGGAATCACTTAAGAAAACTTTGTACTTTTCATATAAAATTTCTTGGCAAGTCGCTTGCTTGCGATGCGAAAGTATTAAATAATTTTGAAAAGAAAAAATATGCCATTCAATGTGACGTTTCCACAACACAGACAAGTGAATTATATGAATAGAAATCACTATAAGAAATTTTATGCTTTTTATATAAAATTTCTTGGCAAGCCGCTTGCTGGCGATGTGGAAACTTCATATTACTTTGCCATACATATTTATTGGAATTTTGCTTTATATTATATTATTTTTGGCCGCTAGACTGCGTTTTCTTAATAGGGCTCTTTGAATAGCTGCTTCACCATGTTGCTCTTCGTAGAACGTGTGTGCCATAAATTTGCACTTGTATGAGTTTTAATTTCAGTTGGATCATGCCGTTGAAAAAGGGGTAGAATTTTCATAAATCGAGTAGCAATTATGCAAACAACAATAACAGTAACTGTCGCATTGCACTTGTTGCAACAATAAACTTCAGCAATTGAGAACAATTGAAATGTGAATATTAATCACAAGGGTTTTATTTTTATTTTTTGTTTTGGTTGTGGCCACATGTACGCACATATATTGAACATGGAGTTTGGAAACAAGGGGTGGAAAAATACTATTACTAGGGGAAAAAGGGGAGTAAGTAGGAGAAAAATGGAACATTAATGTCAATGCTCAAACAGGGAAGAGGTAATAATTTGATTTGAATTTTTATAAATATAATATATATATTGGACACTGGATAAAAACAGTTTTATAAGTATTTGTATTTTTAACTTAATTGTATTTCAAACAATTATGCTTTTTGCTCTTTGCCTAACTAGCTAATAAAACAGGGTGTTTTGTATAGAGGTGTATTACTTTGAAGTGGAGTAAAACATGGACGAATATTTAAAATTGGCGTGAAATTTACTTTCATTATTATTATCATTATGGCAAAGCGAAGATAAAAGTATACGTTCTATTTTAATGTTATACCAAAACACAGAGAGGAAAGTAATCATAATCTTGGCTCCCCGCTTAATCTAAGGAAATATAAAATTTTAAACTTAAATTTAAATATGATACTGCCTTATGACCGCCACAGCTAGCTCGAAAGTATGCTAATCTGTAACTCCAATTTTATAAGCAAGCGATAATTTTTTCTAACATTAATGGATGTATATTGGCAATAGCGCCAATATTCACCCACAGTTATAGCAGGTATGATCCCAATAGATCTACAGATCCTAACACACGAAGAAAGGCATGGATATCAAGGCAGACTGGCTATGCAGACCTTGGAAATATGCAGCAAATTCGGGAGTAAATGTTACACAGTTGGCAGTCTAGATGGAGTACTGGCACTGGGGGCAGATGGACGGAGAATCTCATTCCCAATATCGAGAAATGGTTGAGCAGACGACATGAAAATGTGAACTATTACTTGACCCAAATGCTGTCAGGTCATGGGTATTACCGTAGCTACTTATGCAAAATGGGCAAATGTAACACACCCTTTTGCTTACACGAAGAAGAAGGAGGCTTGGACGATGCTGAAAATACTTTCTTTAAGTGTATTCGATGGGCGGCAACCCATTAAGGGACCCAGAACGGATGATTAGACGAGTAAATTGGTCAAGGGCTGATGTTCTTAATGCACTTTGGCTTACCACCTCATTAAGTCATGTATTCCATTGGCTGCTGCGAAATTGCATACAGGTTTTTCTATATAGCTACGAACTTATGGCAAAAAGTTGTAACCTGTGTGAGCATCTAGAAAGCCACATGGAGCCGCTGGTGAATTGTGAATAATTCAGCATGTGAAGTTGGTAGTCCATCATCAGATTAGAGCAGGTGCTAATCTAAATCAATTTTACAATCTACCTTTCTCTGGAATGAACCATGAAATAAATTTGTGCTTTACTTCACTTAAAAAAGAGAATCCGGTTGTGCACATTTTTACATACATATGTATAAACATCTGCGTATTATATAATTTTATTTTATATAAGTTTTCAAAAATCTCAATTTAATATTACTTCTAAGTTTTATCTCGATTGCATACAAGTTAAGATAAATTTATTTTAATTTAAAAGTTGTAACATGTTTGCAGTTTAAGTTTTAAGCACAATGTTAATGAGTCAAATTAAAACATGTTGTACTTTAATTCATATTTATTTTTTATTTTTATTTTAATTTTTTTGTAATTTGCTTATGGCTGTAAAGCGTGTAATATTTCGTGAGCAAATTTGCTGCTTGTGTTAAAAAGTTTAAATGTTTGAGTAAGTTTAACAAAACGGTATTACTGACAATTTTTTTTAATAGTTAAAGCTGAACATATGAATACTGGAAAAACATATGTAGGAATATACATCTAACTCTGTTTTTACAGCATATATAAATTTCTGAATATTAATATATAATATGCCAGCTACCCTACCAGCTATCTAGATAGCTGGGAAACATAGAAAAGAAGCTATTTATAATATTTTACTGGTATCAATGTTAGAAGCTAAAATAGTGAAAAAAAATCGCAATTGTTTAAATTTTTGTTCTCTGCTTTTCGATACTTTCAAAAAACAAATCGTAACAACCAACGGTTGTTCATTTGTTTGAAAGGTGTAAAGAAATGTTACAGCCAGTTTATAGAACGCCACTCGTCAATAATAAACGCTAAGGGCCGTATCCAAAAAAAATTCTTACTTGAGTTTTAACGCATACGTTAGTTACCAAACACATTAACACTACCATACATTTGTTAAAAAAGTTTTTGCAAAAACAGTACGTTAACTTTTATATGTAGTAAGGAATTTAGTTGTTTTATTCTGGCAATGCCGTTATGTTCAGTTGTAATTTCTTGAATAGTGATGTATGAAAACTAATATTCGAAAATCGAAAAATAAATTTAAAAAATAAAAAATTTTTATTATTACATAAAATAACACATTTTTGGCAAACATTTACCTTTTTAATAAATACTGAATATATAATATGTAGTATAGTACTGAAATTGAGAAAAATTAATAGGATTACTTACTAGAAATGTTTTTATTATTCGAATAAAGTTTTTCATTGTGATCGTTTGATTAAAAGTACATCACTACCATAATTGTAATTTATATTATTCTTTCAAAATTAATAATTTGAGAATGTAATGTTTTTATTTCTTTATATAATGAAAGCAATATATAGTATTATTCTTTAATTTTTTCAAAATTTAAATTTTTAAGCAAAATAACAATCGGCAAGTCAACTGTCATTTTAACGTAAAGTTAAAGTGTACCCAACTCAACTTTAAGGGCAAGGTAAGCTAACAATTGTTTTTGCATAAAACATTAGGTAATTTTTCTTAACAATTGCTTACCAAGCGTTGTTAAGTTTTTTTGCATACGGCCGTAAAACTCTAGAATTATTATTTTTTTTCTTGGTTCATAGAAGGCGAATATTAACAATTTGTATTAAAAAAAACGTAAGAGTTATGAATTTACTTTAGACGATTTTTGCCATAATGAATGTCAAAGTTGAAAGAGTAAAAACAAATACTCGTTACAAAAATTAAAAAAAATAAATTTTTTATAGAGCTAAAAAGGGAAGTTCCAGCAAAAAAGGTAAGAAATATGGTTTTATATTTATACATACACACATACACATGTGCATAAGTAGCAGCATTATTGTTTTACTGCTGATATTTATGTTGAAAAGAAAAGTTAAGCAAAAATGTTTTATACATATGTATGATTGTACATACATATATAGAAGTTGTATTTAATTGCTTACATTTTCAGCGTTAATATGACAACAACACTGCAGTTCCGACAATTGGTGTCTTGCATGGAAGAATTCCTGCATCTGGCAATAGGAACTTTCCAGTTCGGTAGTAGCAAAGCTGCCATGGATTGCACTTAGGATTCGGTAGCAGCTAAAGTCAATGCTTACGGCACTTCGTTAGGAATCGGTAGTGAGTGGAAAAAGGTAAGCATTCCTAAATGTTTTATTTCATTATATAAATATACGTTTAAATTGAAATCGGTGCAGGTCTGGATAGATCTTAAGGGCCGGTTGAAAAAAAATTGCAGAAGACAACAAAAGTTTAAGAGAAACTATTAAAATTTTAAAATTTTTAAACACTTTAACCTTTTTTTTAACAATTTGAAAATTTTTTTATTTATATTTTTTTATTTATTTCTTTACATTTAAAAGTCAACTGCCTCAAGAATGGAGTTGCCTTATTTGATTGATTTTTACATGAAAAAATTAAAATAAATTGTATTGTTTTATATATATTGGTAAGAATTATATTTTATATTTTGACATATATGCGAATTAACGTAAGTTGTACGACTCGACCAATTCGCGTTATACAAACCACATTCTTTATGTACTCGTCTATATCTCTAACAGCTCTATAAACTGGCTGTTAGATACATGTTATAATGAAAAAGCTTGTTTTCTGTATTTTGACGGATATTATTAGAGCATTTTTCTTTTTAAATTCTCAACAATTTATTTAGATGGTTGGGATATAAAGTTGAATGTTTGAGAATATATTTCAAAACTTTCCAAGGTCTACTGATGATTAGAGTAGCTCCTATGAAATGACGCCACATAGATACCTGGGAAATATAGAAAACAAGCTATTTATAATTTTTTATTGTTATCAATATATAATATGTCAATAAAATATTAAACTTAAAGTGTCAGGAATTTTTTTTGGGCTTGAGGTCCAATTTTGAGTTTTTATTTTAAAATTTCCCATATTTCGTTACACCACTGGGCAGCATCATCAGGGCTATTATGAAATAAAAAACAACAATAAATAAATGTAACGTTTTTTGTGATCATAATAAATAAATAAAAATTGCAAGTACACCTAAAAAACGTCGATATGTATACATAATGAATAATAACACTTTACAAGGCAAACTTACATTTGGATATTGTTTTTTTTCGAAAGAACTCTACAAACACAAAATAGGGATCCTTTTAGCTTGCACATTATTACCATACTGTTAAATTGAAATAAGAACTCCGGAAAAGACCGGCTGGAAAATGGATGGAAGCCTCTGAGCCAAGAAAGTAAACAAAATGATCGTGAAAAAAAAATCAAAATATCAATGAAAATGAAATAAAACCAAAAAAAATTTTTATTTTGAATTGGCTACGGGAGTGCATAACTCAATTAAGAAATATGCTTGAAATCCAAAGAATGGCTTCCCTTGAAAATTATCTAGAAGGTCTTGATGGTAGTCTATGGAAAGCGATAAAAGGTCTGAAAAGACCCGTAATAGGTAAGCCACCTTTGCGAACTTCAACTGACGATTGGGCAGGAAGTGATTCTGAAAAAGGGATGGTGTATGTTAATCATTTGGAAAACGTTTTTATTGCAAATGATACAGTGGATGATGTAGCTGAATTTCCACCATATGCTGTTAGACCGCCTGTGCCTTTGAGACTTAGTTTTCAAGATGTCGAAAACGTTATAAATAAAGTAAACTTTAAAAAAGCTCCAGGTTTTGATCAAATTACTGGCAAGATGCTTGTACAGTTACCTCGTGGTTAAAATAAAAGAATTCTTCTAAAAATAAAAAGAATTCTTCTTTTTATTTTTAACGCTATTTTGTGCCTAGAATACTATCCTGCAGAGTGGAAGGTGTCTATGGTTACTATGATACCCAAGCCAGGGAAGGATCCCACTAAAGTAGAGTCATATAGACCAATAAGTCTACTGCTAACAATTTCAAAACTTTTCGAAAAATTGTTAATGGCGAAGTTGACTCCAATATTGATTGATGTAGGATGCATCCCTGATCATCAATTTGGTTTTCGGGCTAAACACAGCACCATAGAATAAACGCATAGACTAGTCAATGTCATAAGACAAACCTTTGAGGAGAAGAAGTATTGCTCAGCTCTTTTCATTGATATTTCTCAAGCTTTTGATAAAGTGTGGCACCAGGGATTAATGCACAAAATAAAGTTGAACTTGCCTGCAAACACTCACAAGCTTCTGGAAAGCTATTTATGTGACCGTAAATTTGTCATCAGAGAAGGCGACTATATAAGCCCAGCTCAGCCAATCGAGGCAGGAGTTCCCCAAGGTAGCATTCTGGGACCCACTTTATATATAATTTGCACTTCTGACATGCCAACCAGATGTGGTATTCACACTTCAACTTTTGCAGATGACACAGCATTCTGCAGCGTACATGAAAACCATCAAGTAGCTTCGCGAAATTTGCAGGAGTATATTTCAATATTAGAGATGTGGATAAAACTTTGGAAAATTAAAGTTAATGAACAAAAGCGTACTAACGTTACATTCACAGTGCGTAGACAAACATGTTCAGCTATGCAAATTAACAATTCACCTATTCCGCAGCAAAATGAAGTCAAGTACCTTGGTATTCATCTTGACCGTAAGCTGACGTGGAAGTCTCACATTGATGCGAAAGTCACTCAGTTGAAATAAAAAGCAGCACAGCTACATTGGCTTATGGGTAGAAATTCTATATTGAAATTAGATTGTTATACAACGCAATACTAAAGCCTATATGGCGCTACGGAATTCAATTACGGGGCACCGTCTCAGCGTCAAACATTGAAAAAATTCAAAGGCGACAAAACAAAATTCTTCGAACAATAACTGCAGCTCCATGGTACGTAAAAAACTCCCGAATTCACAAGGATCTGTCTGTTCCACTGGTAAAAGATGAGTTTTTAAAGCATGCGACAAGGTATATCAGCAAATTGAAACTTCACCCAAACCCTCTTGCGCGAAACATACTTAATTTTAGTGGTCATACTCGGTTGAGAAGAAGGGATACCGTGTCCACCATCAGAGCGTTAAGTAGGTGATTTTACCGATATAATATGCGCATAATAAAACTTTTTTGTCTAGCATTGGCTGGACTTAATTAATTTTATGTATTTAGCATTAAGATTTGAATACTTATTGTTAGTTCACTTTGTGAAGATTCAATAAATAAATGAATGAAAAAAAAAAATGTTGAAGTAAATCCTAAACACTACTTTGGAGTTATTAGATTCACTTTCCGATACGATTACATATTAATATGGATTTATCTTATTTTGATGTTTCTTTTCTTTTGGTAGTAATTGGTTGTTAATTTGCTGTTTTTAAGTTGACGATTGTACCATGTGAACTAAATGACAATTTGTGTTTTTGTTTGTTGCAATTTTTGTCTTCTTCTTTCAACTTGTGTTTATTGTAATGAGAAAAATTAATAGCTTAATATCGATGACGTTAGCACGTAAAGCAGAAATCGAGCAGTGGTGGCTTCCAGAATGCGCCCACCACTGGTTATGACACAAATTTGAATAGATTTCTTGAGAAATGAAATCTGTGGCAAAAAAAATGTGTTTAATTTGGGTGGGGGCATTAAGAGCTTACCTTGCTTAGTTTCTTCTAATGCAAAAAAAAAGATATTATGTTGAACGTTTGGAGAGTAAATGGTTGCCGTAATCGTCACAAATTCCGTACGATCGTCTTGCATTTACACACCTTTGGAGGTTGACCCTGAGATTAACTAAATATTTGGTACTAATTAATTTCTTATACCAAATTAGTTAATAAAATATTGATAGGAATTACCTGCTATTTAAAGATTTCTTTAGGTGCAAGTCTGTTTCGCTGGATTTTTTTTTTTTAGGGACAACAGATTTATTTCACTCAGGTTTTTTTTCTATATTGCTGTAGGAAATATTACTGTGTAAAAAAATCTAACTTTACTGATGAACGGCACGTTTAGAAAAGAATGTCTTTTAGTGCTGACGAAGCAAAAGTTTACGTTTACAGTTACGATAACTTATCGAAATTATGTATAACGTGGTTTTATGTCGGGTCTACATAGCCCGGTGAAGGGATGCATTCTTATGCGTTACCAATTATTCTACTAAAATAAGATTTAAGCTGCAAACGTTATTTTTTTTAAAACGTTTTATTTTCTTTGAAATTACTTGAAGAAAAATAAAAGCTTAAAAAAACTGATTTTGGTATTTTAATATAAGAAGAAGTAAATAATAATATGTTGTAAAAATTTGTTCCTTGATTTAATGAATTATTCCGAACTTAAGCTTTTAATAACGAAAGGAAAAAAATCGTGAAAATCTCAGCGAGAGTAAATGCTGACTCGTACCTTACAATTGTTAGTTCACATTGTGAAGATTCAATAAATAAATAAAAAGAATTTTTTTTTTTTTTTTGAATTAGCATTAACTTCCCGATGTATAAGACTTTTACATATTGAACCATAATTATCCATTTAAAATTTCTCATCTCTTTAAAACTTCTCAGTTCTCTCCACATTGGAACCATACTTACAAAGCGATCATCCCAGCCACCTGATTGTAGAGTTGTATTTTAGTCAAAGCCATCTAAAGTAGCTAAAAGCTTACCAGCAAATTTAAGTTTCGTTGAATCGAATAGTGTAAGGACAAAGTGTATTGTTTTAAAATCTCAATCTCGCGTAAAACGAGCGCTAGGTGTATATTTATTGCTTGCATTGGTAAATGAGTTGAGGTTTTGTCTCGGTTGGCAGTGTGCGTATGTATGTTCAACTGGGGTTTTGTTAACTGTGTTATCTTTAGTACCCCAAACATGTGTATTGGTTAAACTAATTTAATAGACTTTAATCCTTATAGTTTTCCTTTTTATTTCGAAAGGGTTAAATAAGCTTATCTTGAGAGAATATTTTTTCAAGTTTATATGTGTTATCATTTAAGCACTAATACTGGTTTTATCACAGAGAACTTAGTTCAGTAAATTTATTTACTTTTGGAACATTGCAAACAAATCCCTTAAGGTTGATTCTTTGTAGCAGATTGTTTATAAATTATTTTAAAATGAAAATAATTGCCACACATAAAATAAAACATGAAAATAATTGCCTTTACGATAAGTTAAAAAATGGTTTCAATGGCGATTATAAGGGGTAGGAAGCTATTTAAATTATTAGGCTGAAATTCTTTTTCACTAACTTTTTTTTTTGCTTTATATCTGTATATAAATATCATAATTTTAAGATTTGATTTTAAAAAATATTAAAACAATTAAGATTTTATTCGCTATTTTTAGCTTCTACCATTTATACCAATAAAAATTATAAATAGCTTGTTTCTTATGTTTCCCAGCTATCTATATGTCGACATTTCATAGGAACTACCCTAATCATCAGTAGACTTTGGAAATTTTTGAAAGATATTCTCAAACATTCAACTTTATATCCCAACAATATAAATAAATTGTTGAGAATTTAAAAGAAAAATGCTCTAATAATACCTGTCAAAAAACACAAAAAACAAGCCTTTTCATTTATACACCTCTCTAAAGGTGAAATGTTAGAGAGGTGTATAAATGAAAAGGCTTGTTTTTTGTGTTTTTTGACAGGTATTATTAGAGCATTTTTCTTTTAAATTCTCAACAATTTATTTATATTGTTGGGATATAAAGTTGAATGTTTGAGAATATCTTTCAAAAATTTCCAAGGTCTACTGATGATTAGGGTAGTTCCTATGAAATGTCGACATATAGATAGCTGGGAAACATAAGAAACAAGCTATTTATAATTTTTATTGGTAAAAAATATTAAAATTTTTTCACTTTTATTTTTCATCTTAATAAAAAATTAACTTCAAAAGTATACGCTCGTCAATATTGCTCCATAAATTCGATTAAAAATTAAAGCATTAATCAACTTTTTTCTTTATTTATTTGCTTGCTTTTCAATCTCTACCTGTTGTTGTATCACATCTTTTTAATCATATTTATGCAGCATCTGAATGAAAAAGAAAAGAAAAAACTGACAATTAAAGAAACATGATTATTTCATTGACAATAATTTTATTTTATTTTAATTGGAATTGATATGATTTTCAACATTTTTCTTAATTTTTTGTCTAAAAAGTATGAAATATACTCGTAAATAAAACTTGAAAATAAAAGATAAATAAAAGTCAAATACTAAAGACTTTTTTAACTAAACCTTTTTTCGAATATCCCAAATCCATGAATGAAAAATAATAGATTACGCCTGGCACAGCTTCATTACGTTGATTACATCAAATTAGTAAAAGAGATGATTTTGACGATTTTGAAAGCTGAAAATAATGGGCCAGTTTCACGATAGCGAAGCTGTTCGTTCGTTCGCACAATTACATTTGAAACAAAAACAACATTCAAAATTTGGTTATTGTTTTAAATGTAATTGTGCGAACGAACGAACAGCTTCGCTATCGTGAAACTGGCCCAACATGTTGCCGTTTTGACGATTTATGTTCTGTTTTTGGCGATTTTTTTTTAGATCAACCATTTGCAAGTAACTTTGATTTTACATCTAGGTATTTCCTTTTTCTTTAAGTTAATTTCAGGAGAGAAAAGGAGTAATAGCTATGGTATATTTATGAATTGATAGAACTAGATTTCTTTGGTTTTTAATTTCTCAAGAATATAACTGTTATCAGCTTCTTTCTATAAAAGATCGCTTCCAGTCATTGATAATAATTAGTGATGACATCAATAAAAAAGTGAGAAAAGTTAGAAGGTTTAAGAAAACTGTATTGAAATCCTAAAATATAATAAAAAAAGACTAGTTACTTAATTTTGGTGGCCACTCTCAGTTGAGAAGGAGGGATACCCTTGCCACCATCAGAACGTCCAATAGGTGATTTTACCGATATTGAACGTGCAAAATAAAACATTTTTGTGTAGCATTGGCTGGACTTAATTAATTTTATGTATTTAGAATTAAGATTTGAATACTTATTGTTAGTTCACTTTGTGGAGATTCAATAAATAAAAGAATTAGAAAAAAGTGAAGTGTGATTGCATTCTAATGAGTTTTCAATTTAGAGATAAATGCAAAGCCCTGAGTATTTTTTTTCTGATATAATCAAAGAATTTTGTAATTTCGTCGTATAATGTTTAAAACAGAAAATTTAATCCGAATTCAGGCCACTAGTTTTATTGCATTTAAAATATTTACTTTATGATACAGATATAAAGATTTTTTGACTAAATAATCAAACATTATTCTTCACTAATCTTTTCTTCTATGGTCAAGCTTGTAGTAAGAATACTAATCATGTCTCATTATCCAGAAAGAGTTTTCAATCACCAAGTATAAGAACCTTAACAAAGCCAAAGTGAGAAATAAGTTGGAGAAACTTTTTTAAGAATAAATATTATATTAAAGACTACTTAAAACTCTGTAGCAGTTCTGACAATTAAAATTATTTTGCTTGAAAACTAATAATTTTACATGGTGATGATTTTTTTGACGATTTACAATAACTATATTGACGATTTTGACGATTTTTTGTGACGAATTTGACGATTTTAGCCCCGATTTTTCTGGCAACTAGGATTATAGTATTTTGTGTAAATTGAGTGCTTTGTGAGCATAATAATATGCTGACACGAATCGCCAAATAAACTATAAATGATGAATGATTACGAACATTCAAAAAAAAAAAAAAAAAAAACAAAAAAAAAAAAAAAAAAAAAACGTGTGATGCTCATTCCACACCCGTTTGCGATTAGTGTTCTATTGGAAACTGTGTGACTCACTGGTAACTGACCATTTTGCGCGGCTATGGCTTGTTGGGCTTGGGTGGGTGTTCGTTCCACACAGCCAATAGAAGACATCTTAATATACCTGTGATTAATTCAAACCTAAATAAAAATAAAAAAGGCCGAAAACGTCGATCGTGAGGACAGGAGTGGACACAATCACTTTAATTCTAATGGTGAGATTGTTGATGTTAAATAATCCCGAGCTATAATCCCTCCCGCAATATCATCCACGGATACTGGACCGCGATAGCATGGTTGCCTAAAAATGTTCGTCGCTATCCCCTAAAATGCCGTTCAACCCAAACACACACACACACAGCAGCAGCTATAAACATAACAGTTATAACGTCTCGTACAGTTCAAACATGAATCAAAAGTAATAAGATTACGGTTTGTACAGGTCTGCTGTGTTGTTTACACACAACACAGCCTCGGCATCCAACATTGAAAAAATTCAAAGAAATCAAAATAGAATTCTCCGTAGACTTACAGATGCTCCATGGTACGTTAAAAACTCACGAATCCACGCAGATCTGAACGTACCTTTTGTGAAATCTGAATTTATGAAGTACGCGACAAGATATATTAACAAACTTGAATTCCATCCAAATCCTCTTGCAGTTAATATTCTTAACTTTGGTGGTCATACCCGTCTGAGAAGGAGGGATACTTTGGCTACCATTAGAGCTCTAAGCAGATGATTGAATTCTGAATAATATTCGCATAAAAATAAATTTTTGTGCAGCACTGGCAGGACTATAAACATTTTTTTTTAATATTAAGACTTGAATACTTATTGTCATTACATTTCTTATGTAGATTCAATAAATAAAATAATAAAGTCAAAGAAAAAAAAATGTTGTTTACATAAGTGAGCTGTAGAATATAATATATACTATTGCAATAATAAAAGAGAATGAAGAAACCATAAGAAACCATAGCAAAAATAAAACTGAGAGACGTTGAAAGGCGGTTTTGCGTATCAGAAATGATGCTTGAAGGCATCAAAAAAATAGATAATTTTTACATTGTATTGTTATTGGTGGTAAAAAATTAATCATTGCCACAATTCAGTCGTTGTTTAGCTTCGATAGTGAACGGACGTGTTTGTTTTTTGATCGCAAGTAAAAAAAAATAAAAAATAAAAATAAAACGGGATTAAGTAAAACCCGTAATAGGTGAACAGAGTGTTTTTGTTTAAAAAAAAACTTTGTGACATTTTTTTTTAAATACCATTTAAAATTGTAAATAAAAAATAGAAGCAATTAATTGCATGAGTGTACCTATCAGATGTAATTCTGAAAAAGAGCTTAGCTCCGGTAGAAAAAACCTTTGGATTTCTGAAGAGGAATCGGTGAAAAAATCATTGGAAAATTTCCTGTCTCTAAGAGATAGGAAACGCCCGCGATCGTGTTCGCCAAATATTGTTGTTACAACTGAAGACAAAACATCTTCCAGTTTAATTGTTGATGATAAGGTAAAAATCCAAGTAGGCATGGACAGGTACATAACCGTGGTTAAAAGGCAGCGAAGCCCCAAATCAGCTCAAATATCATCTCAACCGAAATTTTCTAAAGATGATAATAGGACTTCGGCAACCGATAGCAATAGGTTTGCTATACTGAAAAACAGATGAGCCAACAATTTCTAAAAAAACCTTTAAGCCGCCACCAATATATTTGCGAGAACCTACCTCTAGTGAGCTGGTAAAACAACTTATTGCGGCAATCGGCAAAGATACTTTTAACGTAACATCGGTTAAGCACGGCGGCATCAATGAAACGAAAATCCAGGTAAACAGTGAAAATGAATACCGAAAGCTGTCTGACGTTCTAGAGAAGGAGAAGCGATCATTTTACACATATCAGCTTAAAAGTGCCAAAGGTATTCAGGTCGTTATAAAAGGGATTGACCCTTTTGTTGACACGAATGAGGTCAAAACCGGACTAGAAGACAATGGCTTCAAAATTAAAAATGTGGTTAATATTAGAAACCGTGAAAAAATTCCTCAACCCATGTTTAGGGTTGAATTGGAACCTAGAGATGTTGCCTTAAAAAAGAATGAAGTGCATCCCATTTATAACCTCAAGTATCTTTTGCATCGCAAGGTTACCGTTGAGGAGCCTCATAAGCGTTTAGGGCCCGTTCAATGCCTAAACTGCCAAGAATTTGGCCATACTAAGGCCTATTGTAAGCTGCCCGCAGTTTGCGTTGTGTGTGGTGAACTTCACGGTACATCACAGTGCAAAAAACCTAAGACTGACGCGAGCGTTAAGAAATGCAGTAACTGTGGAGGTAACCATACTGCAAACTACAGGGGTTGCCCTGTCTACACTCACTTCAAGAGGTCAATGACAAATAGGTCACCAATTTCAAATATGCCACCCCAGCAGTCAAACACCACTTCTACAAACAATTTTCCCCAGGTACGCCAGTCAACCAGCCATGTAAACTTGCAAAACCCCAAACAAATTTCTTATGCAAATGTGGTAAAATCTGATAAACCAAACTTGGATCAAGAGCCCAAGCCTCCAAAATCCGATCCAAATTTTAGCAATCTTGAGGCAACTCTACAGACTCTTGTTCAGTCCATAAACATTTTTACCGTTTCTATGACAAACATGATGCAGGAAATGCTAAAAATGCAATCCACGATTTTGCAGGCAATTTTAAACAAATGAATTGGTTAAAAATATGTTTCTGGAATGCAAACGGCATCCGCCATCACAAAAATGAACTTGAGCACTTCCTTATGGAAAAGCAAATCGATATAATGTTGATTGCTGAAACTCATTTGGCAACCAACAGTTTTTTCAAAATTAATGGCTACATACTGTACGACACAAAAGATCCCCGTGGAAGATCTTGCGGAGGATCGGCAATTCTAATAAAATCCAGAATTAAGCACTATTTAATGAACGAGACACGTGAAGAGTATATCCAAGCAACTAATATATGCATTGAATATTTTCATGATAAAATCGTTATTTCCTCGATTTACTCACCGCCCCGATTTTCAATAACAGAAAGCCAATATTCAAATTTTTTCAAATCACTTGGGCCTCGATTTTTAGCGGCTGGCGACTATAACGCTAAACACACTTTTTGGGGATCACGCTTAATTACCTCGAAAGGCCGTGTGCTTTTTGACACCGTTTCCAAAATGGGCTTAGATGTGGTTTCAAGCGGACACCCCACTTATTGGCCGACAGACCGACGAAAGATCCCAGACGTTATAGATTTTGGAGTTGCGAAAAATTTTCCTTTAGAGTGGATGCAAGTGGAGCCTTCATTAGATTTGTCATCAGATCACTCTCCCACTATAATCTCTGTTTCGTTCCCCCAAGAGATTGGCTCACCGTTGACTGTCAATAGAGTTAATTGGTTAAAGTACAAAAAATTTTTGAGCACACATTGTACTGAAAATATCGCCTTGAGAACGCCTGAGGATATTGATGTGTCAATTAACAATTTTTCTGAAAACCTCAAACTGGCCGTACATCATGCTACCACTAGTCATTTAAGACCTAGAAATGAGAGCAGTAGAACTTATTCATCTGAAATTGAGCAACTTCTGTCAGAAAAAAGAAGAGTCAGAAGAGAGTGGCAACTTCGCAGGTCGCCCCCGCTTAAAACTAGGCTACGGGAATGCATAACTCAGCTAAGAAATCTGCTTGAAGTCCATAGAATGGCTTCCCTTAAAACATATTTGGAAAGCCTTGATGGTACCCCTCAATCTGATTATTCCTAGTGGAAAGCGACAAAAGGTTTAAAAAGACCCGTAATAGGTAAGCCACCTTTGCGAAATTCAACTGGCGACTGGGCAAGAAGCGATTCTGAAAAGGGTTGTATGTCGATCATTTGCGAAACGTTTTTATCACAAATGATTCAGAGAATAATACAGCGGAATTACCACCATATGTTGTTAGACCTCCTGTGTCTTTGAGATTTAATTTTCAAGATGTCGAAAACGTTATCGGTAATACAAACCCCAGGAAAGCTCCAGGCATTGATCAAATTACTGGTAAAATGCTTGAACAGTTACCTCGTGTAGCTAGAAGGGTTCTACTTTTTATTTTTAACGCCATTTTACGCCTTGAGTATTACCCTGCAGAGTGGAAGGTCTCAATGATTACTATGATACCCAAGCCATGGAAGGATCTAACTAAGGTAGAATCATATAGACCAATAAGTCTTTTACCAACAATTTCAAAACTATTCGAAAAATTGTTAATGGCGAAGTTGAGTCCAATATTGAACAATGTGGGATGCATCCCTGATCATCAATTTGGCTTTCGGGCTAAACATAGCACCATAGAGCAAACGCACAGACTAGTCAATGTCATAAGACAAACCTTTGAGGCGAAGAAGTACTGCTCAGCTCTTGTCATTGATATTTCTCAAGCATTTGATAAAGTGTGGCACGACGGCTTGATGCACAAAATAAAGCTAAATTTGCCTGCAAATACACACAAGCTTCTGGAAAGCTACTTATATGGGCGGAAGTTTGTTATCAGAGAAGGCGACTTTATTAGCCCAACTCAGCCAATCAAGGCAGGAGTTCCCCAAGGCAGCATACTGGGGCCT
The DNA here is from genome assembly GCA_914767995.1 of Thecocarcelia acutangulata. Taxonomy (NCBI): domain Eukaryota; kingdom Metazoa; phylum Arthropoda; class Insecta; order Diptera; family Tachinidae; genus Thecocarcelia; species Thecocarcelia acutangulata. The sequence goes on along the minus strand of OU612097.1, from coordinate 88,507,108 downwards.
ACTTTATATTTGATTTACGCCTCTGACATGCCAACGACATCTGGAATCCACACTTCTACCTTTGCAGATGACACAGCGTGTTGCAGATTTTCTAGAATAAATCATTCAAGAAGTAACTTTAAATTTAACGGCAACGAATTTTGGGAAGTGTTTTTTAAGTTAACATTTCACCTGCTATCAAATGTCTTAGTACCCACATCGATTATTAATTACTATAATTCTGTCACGTGATTTGTAAAGCCACATTTTTTCATCAACTTGTTTTATTTCCTCTGATTCATCGCTCATTTCATCAAAAAACGTGATTAAGTAAAGTTCTTTTCAAGTGATAGATCTCCCAAGAAAAAAAAAATAAAATTTAGCTTCAAGCTTGATAATTTAACTAGCTAAAATAAACCAGCCTAAGTTGATCAAGTAAGTTTATTGTACAAAAGAAAGAAAAAGGAAAAGTTGTAAACCTGTGCTTTAAATCCCCTTATTTATAGGGCCATTGATTTTGCAAAACCAGAAGTTTGTTTAATACCCATAGCAACAATATAAGTTTAAAACACAAACGCAAGTATTAAAGCCTTGGTAGACTTCACCCCAAAGAACCGAAGATCACAGTAACCCTAACCAAGCGATCTGATTTTGGGTTATTTATATTCCACGATGGAGAAAAAAGGAAAAGCTAAAGGCCAGACAGTTACCTAGATACACCTGAAAACCTAATCATAAAGTTTTACTAAACAATTGTTCATAACCTACATTCTATTAACATATATTTCATTCCTGATTATTTCTGGTCAATTTCATTCATAACATATAATTCAAAAAATCACTTTTTCATTCACATATTTCCTTCCAAGTTCATTCATAAATTGTTTTTGCTTTTTTTATACGTTCTCTGAAGATTTTGACATTTCATTATATTCAAAAGCTTTTTTTGTTTTGTTTCATAACAACTCTCTCATTGAGATCGAAGTAAAACTCATATCAGTCTGTTTGCCACATTCGAGTGATTAAACCGATACATAAGTGATATTTCTTTATTTCTTTTGTAAAACAAAAGGAATAAAAGAAAAATTTTGTAATTAGAAAAACAATATTAACATAATTATATTAATTATAATTATATATAGTGTATATGTGTATTAATTTAAAATTTAAAGTAAATCAAGCACAACAACAAAATAAAACTTCCAGCAACCATCCTGTGATATCATCAAAGGCCTTTAATGACGTCATCAGAAGGAATTAGCGGAATAGTAATCTTTAAATAAAACCTGTAAGTAAATGTACTATTTGAACAATATTGGTTTTGGAAAGCCAAAAATAATAGCCTGGTAATAAATATGAGATTTAGATAAATCTAATATTTATATATATATGTATATATATATAATAAATCATTTATTATATACATATGTAATCCTTTTTTTTTTTTGATATTCATTCACATCATACACACATATATAATATATTGTCTAAGAGCCATATAACCATATTTTTTTTTCTCTTCTTACATTTTACGTCTCTTAAATTGCTCATGTTAATAATTTGTTTTCCCATTTAATTCACTTAATCAATACAAGAATAAATTATGCACTTAACCCCCGGTATACGGTAAATTTTAAATAACACAAATGAAATCTTTTGAATTATAATGAAATAATTTAATATTAACGTCAAATAATAAATAATTTTAAACTGAATATAAAAAAATATAATGGTGAAATAATTTAATACCTTTTGAATAACATATTTATATCTAACTTAATTACTATTTAAAACCTAATTTTTTTTAAGATTTAAAACCATAATGAATTATTAAAACTTAAATATAGGAAATGTTAAACGTAAAATGCGTCTTTAATTAGTGCTCTTGTTTTCAATTTTTGATAAAGGGATGATTCTAAAACAATATGAGTAAAATGCACTCCTGGTCAAAACACCTGACCAAAATCCGTTGCAATAAGACACACATTTTTCTATTAAACATATCAATTTCACATTAGCTCAAAGGTAATTTATAAATATGGCATGAAGAATTTTTTTATGCTACGCGAGCTGTATTAGAATGACAAAAATCCACACCTTACTCGATAGAGCTAGCCGATGTACATCTAGCATGCCGCCGTGTTTTTCTAATGCAGTGATGAAAGGAACTCGTCCTGTGGTCCGCGCGTAACATAAATGGCGCCCAACGTGACGCTTAGCGTCATAATTATTTTAATTGAATTTTGCTTTTTGGAAAATCTTTTATCTTATTGTAAACTGTACAAAAAAAAAAAAAAACCCGTGTTACATATTTCTGTATATTAATTTCATCCGAGTATTTTGATAAAATTATGAGTCCATTTTATATAATAGCTCTTATAAAGTGTTGCCATAATATTTGTTGAAATACGCCGAACAGTTTGTACACCTAGCGTTGGTCTTGCTGTGAGTCCTAGAGCTGAAAATTGGAAGTTTCGGTTCTACGTGCAACAGATATAGAACAACGTTCGTATTTAAGTACACAAGTCAATAACAGTTTTAGAGAAAGCTGGTATTTTGCTGTGTATTTCTTTTAAAGATAGTTCCACTATTCAAAATTTGATTTGAATGTGATGCATCGTTTGCAAGTTTATCAAAAATTGAAGCCATTGCCTAAAATTCACGATTTTTATAGTTTAACATTTCCTTTAAAATAATTATCTTTTTTTTATTTATTCCCCAACGGTGATATACCGTATATAAGAATATTCATATATTTGTGTTTTGTGTCATGGACACAAGAAAAACTAGTCGTTCAACGAATCCAATTAATACTAGAAACAATAGCAATAAGAAATCATACACTCCTCGAGGACGGGGCAGATTATCCACATCTTCCAAAAGTAACATTTCCATTCAAATAGAAGATTCTGTAGGGAAATCTGCAAGACCCCCACGTGTTGTTCATTCACCCCCAGGTAAAAGCTTATCTGTACTTAGTCGTGACATTTCTCATGATATTCAATCTCGAGATTTATTAAACCTAAGTGGTGTTGATACCTTACACCAAGCTCAAGTGAATGAATCACAACATTCAGATCATTCAAGTAATCTTAATATTTTAACACTAAGCATAGTTGAAAAATCAAGCGATTTTTCGACATTACAAACAGGAGCAAAGCAGTGTCAGGAAAACAAAAGAATTTTAGAAACCCAAGTAGTTCCAGGCTCTGGACAGACAATCGATACTAATAAGCTCGAATCAAGAAATAACCAGAATCCAATTGACGCATTGCGCGATCAAGAAATAACAGAATTTCCAAACAGACCAAATCTACTCTCGAGCAATTATAATTCCCTAATGGAGAACCAGGACTTAACCATACCTTCCCTACAAGAAGACCAGTCGAGACGTCCTACTCGTGAACCCAACAGTTTTAATTACTCAGATTTACCATCTGGAGTTAATCCTATTACTACAGCTCTCCAATCAAGCGAGAACAATCAAATAGATACCCTCATACTTCTTATGCAAGAAACACTGCAAGCAACTAAGGAAGAATTTCGTAGAGAGTTTTTAGAACTGAAAGAAAGCATAACCAGAATAGGAATTGATAAGGGAAACTCTAATAACACTAGAACAAGATCAAATTTTATCCCAAATTTTAATGGTCCTCAGGCTACACTTAGACCCAACCACTTAAATAGTAATAGCCAAAATATTTACGATAGAAGTACCGATGACAATACGTCAAACCATATTAAATTGGAGAAATGGAAAATCGAGTACGATGGCACTGGCCCCGTATCTGATTTTTTATTCAAATTAGAAACATTAGCTAACCGAACAAACTGCTCCGAGCAACATCTTTTGTCGAACTTTCATATATTTTTAACAGGCAGAGCAGAGAAATGGTACTGGACCTTCTTACAAATAAATCCCACTGCGTCACTTAGCATCTTAAGAACCGCATTAAAGAAAGAATTTGGCAATCTGGAATCCGATTATGAAATACAATTAAGAATTTCCATGCGTAGACAACAGTTTAAAGAGTGTTACGACGATTTTCACTCCTCAGTTGTTTCTATGAACAATAGATTAAGGGAACCATTTCCAGAAAGGACTTTAATTGAAATAATGAAGAAAAATTTAAGTTCAAATTTGAAATTTTTACTTTTTAATTCTGATCCTAGAAGCTTAGAAGAGTTAAAAGAAATTGCAAGAAAAGCAGAAAAACTAATTCGTGACAATAGATTTCATCCATTAACTAGCAATCCGAACCGCAATATTAGTGAGTTAGATAAACCTTTTGAAATCGGTAACGAGCCAGAAATTATCGATCCACAAATAGAAGCAGTGGATTATTCTAAGAAAATTAAACCTGATTATACAAAAATTCAATGTTGGAATTGCCTGGCTTTTGGGCATTCATATATTTATTGTCCAGAGGAGTCCCAAAATACATTCTGTTATAAATGCGGGCAACAGGGAGTAATCACTCTTAAGTGTCCAAATAAACATTTGGGAAACCGCAAAGTGAGCGAGTTGAACGCGGGGGACTCTCGTTCAATGCCTCAAACCCCAACTATAGATTAAGATTTTCAGATCTCTCAGATTCAAAATTGGAAACCCCCTTAGGCTTTTCTAAAACTATAAATATAGCAAATAAAAGTCGAACCATTCCAAACCAAATTTTAAAATGTAGAGTTAGATTTAAGAAGAGAAAAGAAATTCGGATGCTGCTTGAATCGTCAATCTTATCTGGGCCAGATGACAGACCTTTTTTAGTGATAACAATATTGAATAAGAAAATAACTGGTTTATTGGATTCAGGGGCAAATGTGTGCGTGCTAGGGAAAAATTGTGTAGAGTTTATTTTAGGAAATAACATATATTTTACTAAAATGAAATCATCTATTTCTACCGCAAATGGATCGAAAAACGCTGTTATAGGCTACGTTAACCTCCCTGTGACTTTCAAAGGTGTTACTAGACCAATTCTTTTTTATTTAGTCCCATCTTTGATGCAAGAAGCATACCTTGGTGTTAATTTTTGGAGAGAGTTTGCTCTTGCACCAGACATAATACCACCAGTCCCTTTAAATAATGTTGAGTCTGTTGTTCTTGAAAACGGACATGTGAAATATCATATTCTCACTCCAGATCAACAACTTAGCCTAGACAAAATAATACTTAAATTTCCCTCATATGAAAAACTTGGCTTGGGCTGTACAGACTTAGTCGAACATCACATTGACACTATAGATGCTGTTCCAATAAAGTCGAAACATTATCCCATGTCTCCACCTCGACAAGAAGAAGCGTACAAATAGATAGATAGACTGTTGGAAATGGGTGTAATAGAAGAGTCAAACTCACCTTGGTGCTCACCTGTAGTATTAGTGCGTAAACCAGGTAAAGTAAGACTTTGCATTGATTCACGAAAGCTAAATTCCGTTACCAAAAAGGACTCTTATCCACTTCCCCATATTAACGGCTTATTGAGTAGGCTACAGGATACATATTTCATTACAGGAATCGATCTTAAAGATGCATTTTTACAAATTAAACTAACCGAATCATCGAAAGAGAAAACTGCGTTTGTTGTACCAGGGAAGCCATTATTTCATTATACAAGAATGCCATTTGGCCTTTGCAATGGTCCACAGACGATGAGCCGTCTAATGGATCGAGTGATTCCATCTCGTCTTAGAGAACATGTTTTTATCTACCTCGATGACTTGCTTGTTTGTTCTTCCAATTTCGAAACCCACTTAAGAGTTTTAAGTGAAGTAGCAACATGTCTTCTAAATGCAAAATTGACTATTAATGTTGGTAAAAGTAAATTTTGTCAAAAGGAAATTCGGTACTTGGGGTATATTGTTGGCAATGGCTGTTTGAAAGTCGATCCTGATAAAGTTAAAAGTATTACTGAGTTTCCTCTACCAAAAACTCCACGGCAGGTTCGGCGATTTATGGGGATGGCGAATTGGTACCGTACCTTTATAAATAACTTCTCTGATATTGCAGGCCCATTGACAGATTGCCTTAAAAAAGGCATTAAATCATTCCGTTTAACTGATGCGGCGAGAGCTTCGTTTGAAAAGCTGAAGTATGTACTTTCTACCGCTCCAGTTCTTGCACAGCCTGACTTCAAGCGCGAATTTATTATTCAGTGCGATGCTTCAAAAGTCGGTGTAGGCGGTGTACTCTTACAATGTGACGATAATGGTAAAGAGCACCCCATTTCATATGTTTCGCAAAAGCTAAATAAAGCCCAGCGCAACTACACTGTAACAGAGCTTGAGTGTATGGCGGCTATAGTTTGCGTGAATCGTTTCAGACCCTACATTGAAGACTTGCCCTTTAAAATTATAACGGACCATGCAAGTTTGCGGTGGTTAATGTCTCAAAAAGACTTGGACGGACGACTGGCTAGGTGGAGTTTAAAGCTCCAAAGATATGATTTTAGTATAGAACATCGTAAAGGCTCATTAAATATTGTCCCTGACACCTTGTCGAGAATGAATGTAGATGAAATTTCAAATAAAAACTTACCAATGGAAGTCGACTTAAATTCTGAAGATTTCAATAGCATCGAATACAATGACCTTCGTAATAATGTAAAACTGCACGAGAAATCGCTTCCGGACATTTGCTTATTGAATGGGTTGGTGTATAAAAGAGTAAAGTTTAGAGAAGGGGTCCAAGATGAAGAGGAAAGTTTGTGGAGACTTTGGATTCCACAGTCCTTAGTAGAAAATGTTTTGAAAGCAAATCACTGTTCCGACACTACTTGCCATGGCGGATATAAGAAAACCTTGAGTCGTATTCGACAAAAATATTTTTGGCCAACAATGACAAGAGATATAAAACTCTTCGTTAATTCTTGTGACGAATGTAAAGTCATAAAGTCACCAAATCAAAGATTAAAACCACTAATGGGTAATGCATTTCTTACCTTCAGACCTTTTGAAAGATTTTACTGTGATTTTCTTGGTCCTTATCCTGTTAGTAAATTACGGAACACAGTCATTTTTATTTGTCTTGACCATTTTACGAAGTATATATTTTTGAAAGCATTTAGATCTGCTACATCTGCAAACGTAATCCAATATTTTCAGACCGATATTTTTCCTTCATTCGGAGTGCCTAGGTACTTACATAGTGATAACGGACGACAGTTCGTCTCCAAAGAAATGAAGGAGTTTTTACAGTTATATGGCATAAAACACATCAAAACAGGATTCTATGCACCACAATCAAATGCATCCGAAAGAGCAAACCGGGAAATAATAACAAAGTTGCGTTGCTTCCTTCAAGATAACGCGGATCACACTAATTGGGATAAATACATTCCTCATGTCTTGACTATCTTGAGAAGCGACTATCATTCTGCAATCCAATGCTCCCCGTACTACGCGACTTTTGGGCAAAACATGTGTCAACATGGCTCCTGCTATGAAATTCTCAATAAACTTGGTCTACACTGTAGTGAAGATTCCAACATTTTATATAATTCTGATAAACTACTTACGATAAGAGAAAAGATACGCGCAAATTTAAATACCGCGCATGAAAAAGCCAGCAAAAGTTATAATCTAAGATCACGACAAAAAGGGTTTGAAGAAGGTCAAGTTGTATTTCGGAAAAACCATAGTCATAGCAACCTAGCAAAATCACTAAATTCAAAATTTCTGCCAAAATTTCTAAAATGTAGAATAAAAAGAAAGATCGGAAATAATCTCTACGATTTAGAAGATATGAAAGGATGCTATATAGGTAGATTTCATTCTGTAGATTTAAAGGCGTAATAGCCCGGCTAATAGTGGGTCGTGCCCCAATAAATACAAAACCTGTAAAATAAAACCACTTCTTTTTGTAATAGTATAATTATTGAATAAAAATAAAAGTCTTGAAAACCCAATTGTGACAGATAAGTTCATCCGCTTAAATTTTAATTTCATTTTACAGAAAACAATGTAATTAATTCCAAGCTGTAAGAAAATCTTTGCCTGTTCATTTTTCCTTGACTAGAAAAATGAAGCAGTTTTGTTGCAGATTTTCTAGAATAAATCATTCAAGAAGTAACTTTAAATTTAACGGCAACGAATTTTGGGAAGTGTTTTTTAAGTTAACATTTCACCTGCTATCAAATGTCTTAGTACCCACATCGATTATTAATTACTATAATTCTGTCACGTGATTTGTAAAGCCACATTTTTTCATCAACTTGTTTTATTTCCTCTGATTCATCGCTCATTTCATCAAAAAACGTGATTAAGTAAAGTTCTTTTCAAGTGATAGATCTCCCAAGAAAAAAAAAATAAAATTTAGCTTCAAGCTTGATAATTTAACTAGCTAAAATAAACCAGCCTAAGTTGATCAAGTAAGTTTATTGTACAAAAGAAAGAAAAAGGAAAAGTTGTAAACCTGTGCTTTAAATCCCCTTATTTATAGGGCCATTGATTTTGCAAAACCAGAAGTTTGTTTAATACCCATAGCAACAATATAAGTTTAAAACACAAACGCAAGTATTAAAGCCTTGGTAGACTTCACCCCAAAGAACCGAAGATCACAGTAACCCTAACCAAGCGATCTGATTTTGGGTTATTTATATTCCACGATGGAGAAAAAAGGAAAAGCTAAAGGCCAGACAGTTACCTAGATACACCTGAAAACCTAATCATAAAGTTTTACTAAACAATTGTTCATAACCTACATTCTATTAACATATATTTCATTCCTGATTATTTCTGGTCAATTTCATTCATAACATATAATTCAAAAAATCACTTTTTCATTCACATATTTCCTTCCAAGTTCATTCATAAATTGTTTTTGCTTTTTTTATACGTTCTCTGAAGATTTTGACATTTCATTATATTCAAAAGCTTTTTTTGTTTTGTTTCATAACAACTCTCTCATTGAGATCGAAGTAAAACTCATATCAGTCTGTTTGCCACATTCGAGTGATTAAATCCTTTTGTAAAACAAAAGGAATAAAAGAAAAATTTTGTAATTAGAAAAACAATATTAACATAATTATATTAATTATAATTATATATAGTGTATATGTGTATTAATTTAAAATTTAAAGTAAATCAAGCACAACAACAAAATAAAACTTCCAGCAACCATCCTGTGATATCATCAAAGGCCTTTAATGACGTCATCAGAAGGAATTAGCGGAATAGTAATCTTTAAATAAAACCTGTAAGTAAATGTACTATTTGAACAATATTGGTTTTGGAAAGCCAAAAATAATAGCCTGGTAATAAATATGAGATTTAGATAAATCTAATATTTATATATATATGTATATATATATAATAAATCATTTATTATATACATATGTAATCCTTTTTTTTTTTTGATATTCATTCACATCATACACACATATATAATATATTGTCTAAGAGCCATATAACCATATTTTTTTTTTCTCTTCTTACATTTTACGTCTCTTAAATTGCTCATGTTAATAATTTGTTTTCCCATTTAATTCACTTAATCAATACAAGAATAAATTATGCACTTAACCCCCGGTATACGGTAAATTTTAAATAACACAAATGAAATCTTTTGAATTATAATGAAATAATTTAATATTAACGTCAAATAATAAATAATTTTAAACTGAATATAAAAAAATATAATGGTGAAATAATTTAATACCTTTTGAATAACATATTTATATCTAACTTAATTACTATTTAAAACCTAATTTTTTTTAAGATTTAAAACCATAATGAATTATTAAAACTTAAATATAGGAAATGTTAAACGTAAAATGCGTCTTTAATTAGTGCTCTTGTTTTCAATTTTTGATAAAGGGATGATTCTAAAACAATATGAGTGCTGAGTCATCAAGGCGTTTGATTTATATAATCAAAGGGGACGGTAAAATGCACTCCTGGTCAAAACACCTGACCAAAATCCGTTGCAATAAGACACACATTTTTCTATTAAACATATCAATTTCACATTAGCTCAAAGGTAATTTATAAATATGGCATGAAGAATTTTTTTATGCTACGCGAGCTGTATTAGAATGACAAAAATCCACACCTTACCCGATAGAGCTAGCCGATGTACATCTAGCATGCCGCCGTGTTTTTCTAATGCAGTGATGAAAGGAACTCGTCCTGTGGTCCGCGCGTAACAAGCGTTTTTGAGTGTTCATAAAAACCACCATTTAGCATCACGAAATTTACAGGAATACATTTCAATATTAGAGAAATGGCTAAAACTTTGGAAAATCAAAGTTAATGAACAGAAATGTACTCATGTTACATTCACACTGTGTAGGCAAACATGTCCGCCTATCCAAATTAACAACTCACCTATTCCGCAGCACAACGAAGTCAAGTACCTTGGTATTCACCTGGACCGTAGGCTAACATGGAAGTCTCACATTGAAGCAAAGGTCACTCAGTTAAAACTAAAAGCAGCGCAGCTTAATTGGCTTATGGGCAGAAATTCGACACTGAAATTAGATTGCAAACTTTTGTTATACAACTCAATACTAAAGCCTATATGGTGCTACGGAATTCAGTTATGGGGCACCGCCTCAGCGTCAAACATTGAAAAAATCCAAAGGCGACAAAACAAAATTCTACGAACGATTACTGCAGCTCCATGGTACGTCAAAAATTCACGAATTCATAACGATCTGAGTGTTCCGCTGGTAAAAGAGGAATTTTCTAAGTACGCGACAAGGTATATCAGTAAACTGGAGCTTCATCCAAACCCTCTTGCTCGCAATATACTTAATTTTGGCGGCCACACTCGGCTTAAAAGAAGGGATACCGCTGCCACCATCAGATTGCTCAATAGGTGATTTTACCGAAATAGCTCCCGCATAATAAAACTTTTTGTCTAGCATTGGCCGGACTTTAGAATCACATTTTTTTAATTTTAAATTTAGTATTAAGATTTGAATACTTATTGTTAGTTCATTTTGAAGATTCAATAAATAAAAAAATGCTAAAAAAAAAAAAAAAAATTGCCACAATTCCATGCACCAATGTTCACATTTAAAGCCTGGTAATCCAGCTAACTGGACGCTGCGGCCGAATATCCATGACGCCAAAGTAACGCTATGTATTTGGTGGAATCAGAAGGGTGTTTTGTATTCTGTGCCGTTGAAAGCTAGTCAGACGATCACAAAGAACCTGTACCGAAGACGACCGATTCATTTGAAGAAAGGAAATAAGGAAAAATTACCAAAATTTTTAACAAAACACAATTCCACAATCCTTCGTTACGACAACACTCGGCCACATGCTGTATGACTAGTCAAAAACGATTTGGAAAACAGAGTATGGAAAGTGGTAGTTCACACGCCTTATAGCCCAGCTTTAAGCTTATTTGGTAACAAATATGTACATGAAACCAATAGTAAAAATTTGTTTGGAATAAGGCTGTTAATTTTTATTATTACTTAAGCATGTGTGTATTTTTATTTTTACTAAAAATTGTGCATTAAAAAAGGCTGAGTATATTTTTTTTATCTTACATTAGATTACTTACAAAAAGCTGGATAGATAAATGTGACCAGAAAAATAGATTTTGTTTTCGGCAAACGTGGGTAAATATATTTGACACAAATGTTTTCCCAATGTGATCCCACTTTCCTTCGTTTCATTTGAAAAACTAAACTTTCATTAATACAATACTATTAAATACTATACTTACTTTTAATATGTAAAAAATTTTTTTCTTTATTGTAAAATTATTTGATAAAAAATACATTTTATTTAGAAATAAGTAGGGTTTAATTTATGAACAAATGAAACTCTTTTGCCATTCTAAAAAAGCCTTTGCTCCCTTTTACCTTTTTTTTTGCATATACATACATACTTTTGTCACTCCCGTTGTGATTTTAAAAAGCTTTTGTCTGTGTTTTTTAGTTCAGGGTCTGCAAAACAATTATTATTGTCGTTATTACGGTTTGCATACAGGATCAGTGTTTTTATTTTCTTTTTTTTCAAATGTTTTTTGTTGTTGTTTGTTTGTTTCTAATTTAGAAGTATAATGGGCTAGTAGCAAGCACAATGAGTTTTGTTTTGTTTTGTTTAATTTTTAAAAGCCTTTAAGCCATTTAAAAAATAGAGATATTTTAGTTGAGCGATAAAAATAACGCAACATAAATTTTTAAACAAAAATAGGGCAACATTTTACACAAACTTACTGGGCCACATATTAAGCACGACGTTTGGGGGAAAAGTCATAAATTAATCCCTTTGAATTAAAAGAAATTTCTTTTTAATGGCACTCAGTTTTAAATCTAGTAATGAACAAAGCGCCTTTCTTTAGGGGGTTGAGAAAACAAAACTGGGTAATTATGCTAGTTAAGTTCTAATTGACTCTATTTAGATTTTAATTTGGGCTATAATTTTTATTCTGTACTTAAATACTAATCTGTGTTAATTTAGAAGATTGCATACGAGTTTGTTTTACATTAATAGCTGAGATATATTTGTACACAACCCTAAAGGGAAAATTTTTTTTTTTTTTTGGAAATTATCTTAAATTTTTATGAAAAAATTTGCCTTTGAGATAAAGTTTTTTTTTTTTTTTTTTTGGAAATTATCTTAAATTTTTATGAAAAAATTTGCCCTTGAGATAAAGTATAGTTTGATTTTTTTCTTAACTTCTACTTTTTTTTAACAATTAAGTTTTGTAAGTGGAAGTTTTAGTAGCCATAACTTTTTCTACTCCCGGGAGAAAATAGAAAAAGTATTCCGAAATAATAATTAGTGAAAAAAGAGTATAATAGCAATATAAAATAAACTCTAATTATAAGTTTACAAATTAGTTGGCTAAGAAAAATGTTTATCTTAAAATCTTTAAATTACTGTGTGAGATTTGCGAATATGTTAAAAATAGCAAATCTTCTTTTGAAAAACTAATTTTTTTTCATGAGTACAATTAAAAATAAAAAACTTAAAGTAAATAAATATAGTTAAGGAAACTAAAAAACTCGCTTTTATATTAAACTAAAAAGAGAAAATAATTGATAAAAAAAAATTACAAATAGCTTGTTTTCTATATTTCCTAGCTATCTATATGTCGACATTTCATAGGAGCTACCCTAATCATCAGTAGAAGTTGGAAATTTTTGACATTAAACTATATATCACAGCAATCTAAATAAATTGGTGAGAATTTAAAAAGAAAAATGCTCTAATAATACCTGTCAAAACACAAAAAAAGCTTTTTTTTATTGAGAACACAAAAAACAAGCTTTTTCATTGAAAATATCTTTCAAAAATATCCAAAGTCTACTGATGATTAGGGTAGCTCCTATGAAATGTCCACATATAGATACCTGGGAAACATAGAAAACAAGCTGTTTATAATTTTTTATCGGTATCAATGTTAGAAGCTAAAATAACGAATAAAAACTCAAGAGAAAATAATTTTAATAAGAAGCTTTTTAAGCTTTTTAAATAGGGAACGAAAACTACTAGTATTCAGCGTTGTCAACGGTGCATTTCGCACCGTTTTTGGTGTTTTTTTTTAATTTTTTTTTGTGCGAAAAATTCTTTAGTCGGTGCGCTATGCGCTTTTTTTAATTTTCAGTGCGTTTTTTAAATTTCGGTGGCACTAAACACATTCAGACCAACTTTTTGTTTTAATGGAAGAAAAAAATTTATTCAAGTGTCCAAAACTTTTACAATTATTTTATAGGGCACAATCAGAACACGGAGTAATAATCTGTAAAACGCACCAATTCATATGCACGAAGTAAGACAATCTTGATTTTGTATATTAAACCTATTCTCTATAGCAAAAGAGATATATCGTTTCATAAAATTTGCTTTTTTTAAAAAGTGTTTGGCTATTGAATGATCAAATCAAGTTTTTCAAATATTACAATAAATGCAGACACTGAATAGTCCGTATTTATGATGACGAGTGAACTAGTTACTGCTTTAGTAATTGCTACATTACCAAATTATTAATAAAATTATTAAATTGTTTCATAATCTTCTGTCTAAAATTACAAAATCTTTACCTTTTAGTTGTTACAATTCTGGTAATTTTCATATGTTTCAATAAATAAGACACCCACTCTTGCCAACTAATTTTCATTGTTCGCTTACGAAAACAGAAATAAAATTTCCGCTGTGTTTGCTATTACACGAGTTTGATCGCTTGTAGTACTATTCTGTAACTTTTAGTGATCCAATAAACGTAAAACTTCTCCGATATATTTCATCCCTTGCAGTAATATATAATTTTAACGATGAATAGTCAATAAAACTAACAGCTGAATTCGGTTGACCGCGAATATAATTAAATAATATTGCTGAATAACGAGTTTGATAAAATATCGTTATAATTATTATAAATTATAGTTATTATTGTCTTAAAAAAAGTGCCAGAATCATACTAAAGGCCAAGTTTGACAAACACTAGCTATTGAACGAATTGGAGGGCATGCCATCAGCCGGTTCTATCACACACGCAAAGAAAAGACATTTTGAAATATGGTTACAGCAACATTAGTATATAGGCCATAAGATTGTGTATTATTGTTAAAAACAGCCGATTATCGATTTGATAATACTTTGTTTCGCCATATATATGTTTTCGTGTGCATTTCTGCAAGTATATTATTACCACCTATTAGTTTCCGAATATGGTTGCATGCAAAGTTAGTATTGTATGTATTTTTTTTTTAAACCACAATAGCTTCTCTCACATCCAATACTAATATTTCAGGTTTGATCATATGTATGATACGGTTATTAACATGTACCAAATATTAATTTACAAAATCAACTTACTACTGTCAGCATTAATGATTTTTAATATTTGTCGTTGACATATAATTTTCTTTTAGTTTTATGAAAAAATTGTGTTATGGAATTGAAGTAAAAAATTTTTTTTTTTATCTACATAAGAAGAAAAAAGACTTGAACCTAAATTGTGCCAAAACTACATATAGAACGTTTGTCCAAATCAAAAGGTACGCCAGAATATTAAGATGTTGATATTTGCATGTGTGTCGTAATCAACAATACTATGGCAAAGTTAGCCATATTGTCGGCCAACCATATTATGGTTGTACCTAACCATACTATTTTAATGACGAACCATACTATTGTTGTGAACAACCATACAATGTTACATACAACCATATTAATATGGTTACACATATAAATTTTATACATATAATTATCGACGACACATAATAAACTCTATTTATTTCAGCTAATAAATACTAGAACCCATTGAACCCGACTATATTTAGCTGATTATTTTTAATTTTTTTATTTAATAAAAATGTATTATACCTAATATTTTCATTTTATTAATATTGAAATAGTATTGCTTACCCAAAAACGGTCTCTTCTTAATTAATATTGTGAGTAATAACAAATATATGGTTCTATGCCAATAAAGTTTATGAAATTTATATGGTTGTCTGATGAAAGTAATATGATTGTTTGGCATAATAACATGGTTAGGTATAACATTATCATGGTAACTTTTATTAATACTATGGTTGTTTACAATTATAAATGTTGAACCAGAATTTAGTATAGTAATTTATAACATTTTTCTTACAAAACTATGTTAAGGCATCTCAATGAAAGGCGTTCAAAAAGTTTTATATCAAAAATAAATGACTTATAGGCAACTATTATTCCACTAACGGATATATGGGAGGTAGACAAGGCAAATGATATAAGATCAGGGAAAAATGAAGCTTATAAACGTCATCGGAATAGGTTTTTCGACCTTAAAAGTTATGACAGACTAAACGTCCGAAACGACATCGTGAGCCAGGCAGAAAGTTTTTCAGACGAGTGCTCGTCTGTGTTCTATGAACAGAAAATATTTTGTTTTTCTTTGTTAAAGTTATTTTTTGGTGTTTAGTTTGATGTGCTATGAAAAGGTATATGATTAACATAGTTCTTATCTCTCTCCCTCCCTACAAATAATCATTCATACGACATGGGTTTCAAGAGTTATATAAGTATATTAATAATCACTCCTGTCATGTAGATTTCAGCTATTCAGCCGCTAAAACCAGCAGGACACGTTGAAAAGTGTTACTGCCTTGAACAGTAAGCACACAAACTCAGCAAAATATCCAAGAACTGGCAAAAACTGCAAAAGCACTGGTCAAAACCCAGTAAAAATCGACAATAAACTAGTAAAGACTGACAAAAACTGGACAATTACCTATTTAAGCGGGTCCAAAGTGATCGTTAAAAGTTCAGATACATGTTCTACAGCAAAAACGCACAACAAATATGAAAAACCGGTTCCGACCCGGATCCGAGATTTTCGGTAAATCTAAAATTCGACAAAATCTCAGAAACAATACGCCAGCTTCAATTTACCCACTACAGCGGCAACATTCTCTTCTATAACCGAATATCAAATTCCTCAAGAGTACACACCAGAGATCTGCAACCGCTGCCTGTTTTAATAATCTAAGTACACCCGTTTTAAATCGAGTTGCAGTGTTATTGGCCACCACATATTGTTTCCACAAGCATTTGTTCTACTCGTTAGAGCGTGCGTCTGTTAACTAGAGTACATAATATACTCAATCAAGTTTGTATGCGATGGCTGCTTGATTTGGTTTCTCAATTATTTCCACACTCGTACTTCTTTTCAACAACGAAAATAATATTTGTATGTAAGAATTTGCTGTCACACATTTACCATACCCATGAGAGGGTGAGTGTTCAGTTTTATCTATTTACTCACTCACACTCGGCAAACGTATTTGTGCTAAGCGCGGCGTTGCCAGAAGGTTTTTAAAACATCATATTTTGGTGATCGTGTTTTGAAGAAAATATATACACATATTTTATTTGAAGATATTTAGTACAAAACCGGTAAAAATAATAACTTTGCCCCCAGCTTAAGTGTATTCAATTATTCTTTCTGTCTTCTTAGATCAAGAGTTATTGATCGCGGCAATTATTGTTAAAATTAATAAATAAAATATATTTCTTCCCTCACTTATAATAATTTTTATTTAACCAATTGTGGAAAAAAATTTTGTTTGAATTGAACTTGCGCTTAAAATTTTTCAACAAAAACATTCTCAAAATTATCATTCAGTATGCTACTTTACAAATCATCAACATGTTTGTAAATTATTAAATCTGGCAGCCGCGATTTCAGTTAATGTTAAATAAAAGGTGACTCATATACACAACAAAAGTATTTGTCGAGAGTATTGTTTTTGCAAGTTGATTTTGTGACGACGTCATATATGTATTATTAAGAAAACGATTAGGAACGAAATTAGCAAATACTCAAAATGATGCTCCTACTAAGTGCTTCTTTTTTTGTGGTCGTTTCCTTTACTCTTACACATTTTTGATGTATCAAGATTTCATAAACGAGCGGCAGATACCACCGCATCAATTTTTAAGAGTGTTTAAAATACTCGGATTTGAAAATGATTGGGTAAATACACACTATATACATATATACAATTTTATATGTCTGCGTGTGCACAAATCATTTATACGACATAGGCTGCTAGAGTTGCAAACATACAAGCAAACAAACATATACGTTTATCGAATACAAGCATGTTAAAAATCGCTTCTGTCGTGTAGATACTAGGTATTCAGCCTCTAAAAAATGGAAGGAAAAGTTGAAAAGTGCTATTATGTTGCACAAAATCACTCAAACTCGGCAAAATGTATAAAAAAGTGGCAAAAGGTGTCAAAGCCATTTAAATCCGCTGGTTCCAAGCTACTTAGCGAACCGGTTTAAAATTTCTTGGGAATTCATAAAACCGGTTTTAGGATCGATAAAGTTCCCGCACATCTCCAGAGCAATCCCGGAAGTATTGTGGCTACTTAAATTGTCTCACTAAAGCGGCAACATTATTTCTATAGCGAAATATAAAACTCCTTAACTCGAGAGTTATAAATATGCAGCTGAAGATAATATAAGCGTGTTGAAAAAGTTAATAACAGAGCCGATCATTGTTTAAAATGATATTAAATACAGCGCTTTAAGCATTAAATGCGTATACCACAGCAGACTTCACAACTACATGACTACAAATGCTGCTGGCTACAGTTGTTGCTCTGTAACGGTTTTCAAAATAATTGTTCTCATATGAAAACTCTAATTTTGATAGGTTGTGGTTGGTAGCCTGCCGTTTCGAATGTGTTTAATGCTTTATTTGTTGTAATTTAACTGTGCATACCTCATCGCATGGCTCATTAACATCGTTATTCCTCTTTGTATTATTTTACTTTTTATTTATATACAAATACACATTTTAAAATACATATATTTTTAAAAATTTAATTTTATTTTTTTTCCAAACGATTTAAATCCTATAAAAGCGAAACAGCAAACGATTATTACTATAAGAATTATTAACAAAAGTGTCATTTAAATGTCAGTGAGTATTTATAAATGACTTAAAAAGGATTAATTTACAATTAAGTTGAAATCATGTATTTTATTAATCACAAAAGTAATTAAAATAATTTTCATTGTTTTATCTTTATCCTTGGGATAATTTTAATTGAGTTAAATAGCGGAAAATAATTAATGGTTTCCTTTACAGTTTAAAATGAATCAATAGTAATGTTTTTCATTCGTTTTATTAAAAGTGTTAATACTAAATATATTAAATTAGTAAAAGTTTTAAGAAAAAAAAAAAATTAAATTAAATTCTTCGCTTAGTAAATAAAGTGTTCTCTGACATTTAAGTTGAGTAATTGCGACGTACTCGGTTGTATGTTGCTGAATTGATTTGTCAACATCTTACAAAATTTGGATTTAAATTTAAATTTGGATTGAAATTGCTACCTTGTCCTCGATGAGCAAGTCGGTAGAGTCGTAATAAAGACATCAGGTGTTTCTGCAGGCAAGCAAAAGCTTTTGTAAGTTTTGTGTTTGTTAAAAAAAAATTTTAAGGGCAATAATTAATGCCTAGTTGCATACCCAATTCTATGAAGAGACTTGTTTTTTATGAAAAACTCTAAAAGGCTGTTTTACAGAACGTTAACATTCGCTTGCTTCATTGAAGCTAAATATAATTTTTTAGCAATTTTTTGCCGTTAATGCCAGCAAAGCTCACTAAAGCAAAGAAAAATAATTATGATATATTATGTCAAAAAATTCGTAATTTTTTGCATACCATGGAGCTGCAGTAATCGTTCGAAGAATTTTGTTTTGTCACCTTTGGATTTTTTCAATGTTTGACGCTGAGGCGGTGCCCATAACTGAATTCCGTAGCACCATATAGGCTTTAGTATTGAGTTGTATAACAAAAGTTTGCAATCTAATTTCAATGTAGAAGCCAATTTAGCTGCGCTACTTTTAGTTTCATCTGAGTGACTTTTGCTTCAATCTGAGACTTCCACGTTAGCCTACGATCGAGGTGTATACCAAGGTACTTGACTTCACTGTGCTGCGGAATAGGTGAGTTGTTAATTTGGATAGGCGGACATGTTTACTTACACAGTGTGAATGTGACAGGAGTACATTTCTGTTCATTAACTTTGATTTTCCAAAGTTTCAACCATTTCTCTAATATTGAAATATACTCCTTCAAATTTCGTGAAGCTTCTTGATGCTTTTCATGAACGCTGCAAAAAGTTGTGTCATCTGCAAAAGTTGAAGTGTGGATTCTGGATGTCGTTGGCAAGTCAGAGGCATAAATCATATATAAAGTAGGACCCAGTATATTGCCTTGGAGAACTCCTGCCTCGATTGGCTGAGTTGGGCGTATAAGTTGCCTTCTCTGATAACAAACTTCCGGCCGCATAAGTAGCTTTCCAGAAGCTTGTGTGTACTTGCAGGCAAGTTTAACTTTATTTTGTGCATCAAGCCGTCGTGCCACACTTTATCAAAAGCTTGAGAAATATCAATGAATAGAGCTGAGCAATACTTCTTCTCCTCAAGGGTCTGTCTTATGACATTGACTAGTCTGTGCGTTTGTTCTATGGTGCTGTGTTTAGCCCGAAAACCAAATTGAAGATCAGAGATACATCCCACATTGTTCAATATTGGACTCAACTTCGCCATTAACAATTTTTCGAATAGTTTTGAAATTGTTGGTAAGAGACTTATTGGTCTATATGATTCTGCCTTAGTCAGATCCTTCCATGTCTTGGGTATCATAGTAATCATTGAGACCTTCCACTCTGCAGGATAATACTCAAGGCGTAAAATAGCGTTAAAAATAAAAAGTAGACTCTTCTAGCTACACGAGGTAATTGTTCAAGCATTTTACCAGTAATTTGATCAATGTCTGGAGTTTTCCTAGGGTTTGTATAACCGATAACGTTTTCGACATTTTGAAAATTAAATCTCAAAGACACAGGAGGTCAAACAACATATGGTGGTAATTCCGCTGTATTATTCTCTAAATCATTTGTAATAAAAACGTTTCTCAAATGAACGACAGACAACATTCCCCTTTCCAGAATCGCTTCTTGCCCAGTCGCCAGTTGAAGTTCGCAAAAGTGGTTTACCTATTACGGGTCTTTTCAAACCTTTTGTCGCTTTCCACATGGAATAATCAGATTGAGGGGTACCATCAAGACTTTCCAAATATGTTTTAAGGGAAGCCATTCTATGGACTTCATGCAGATTTCTTAACTGAGTTATACATTCCCGTAATCTAATTTTAACCTGGGGAGGCCTGCGAAGTTGCCACTCTCTTCTGACTCTTCTTTTTTCTGACAGAAGTTGCTCAATTTCAGACGAATAAGTTCTATTGTTCTCATTTCTAGATCTTAAATGACTAGTGCTATACAGCCAGTTGAGGTTTTCAGAAAATTCGTTAATTGACACATCAATATCCTCAGGCGTTCTCAAGGCGATATTTTCAGTACAATGTGTACTCAAAAAAATTTTTTTTGTAGCCAATTCACTCTATTGACGGTCAACGAGGAGCCAATCTCTTGGGGAAACGAAACAGAGATTATAGTGGGTGAGTTATCTGATGACAAATCTAATGAAGGCTCCACTTGCATCCACTCTAAAGGAAAATTTTTCGCAACTCCAAAATCTATAACATCAGGGATCTTTCGTCGGTCTGACGGCCAATAAGTGGGGTGTCCGCTTGAAACCACATCTAAGCCCATTTTGGAAACGGTGTCAAAAAGCACACGGCCTTTTGAGGTAATTAAACGTGATCCCCAAAAAGTGTGCTTAGCGTTATAGTCGCCAGCCGCCAAAAATCGAGGGCCAAGTGATTTGAAAAAATGTGACTACTGATTTTCTGTTACTGAAAATCGTGGTATAACGATTTTATCATGAAAATGTTCAATACATATGTTTGTTGCTTGGAGATACTCCTCACGTGTCTCGCTCACTAAATAATGCTTAATTCTAGTTTAATCAAAACTGCCGAGTCGCAAATTATAAATAGCTTGTTTTCTATGTTTCCCAGCTATCTATATGTCGACATTTCATAGAAACTACCCCAATCATCGGTAGACTTTGGAAATTTTTGAAAGATATTCTCAAACATTCAACTTTATATCCCAAGAATCCAAATAAATTGTTGAGAATTTAAAAAGAAAAATGCTCTAATAATACCTGCCAAAACACAAAAAACAAGCTTTTTCATATATACACGTCTCTAGCATTTCTTTACACCTTTCAATTTATAATTTTTTATTGGTATAAATGGTAGAAGCTAAAAATAGCGAATAAAAAACTCAATTGTTTGAATTTTTGTTCTCTGCTTTTCGATACTTTCAAAAAGCAAATCGTAGCAACGAACGGTTGTTCATTTGTTTGAACAATTTATTTTCGTAAATACAATGACTGTTAAATTTGTTCTGATTATTCTTTATAAGTATGAATATCTTATGCATAAATTTCTTTATAACAAGTGCTAAAGCTTTAATTAAGTTTAGACTGTGCTTGAGATATGGCGAGTATTATAAAGTTTAAATTTTTTCACTCTAAACACTAGATATTTATCTACTACGGCATTTAACATAAATACACAAACTTTTAGAAGCATTAAAACTTTAGATGAAATCAAATATAAAATATTTTTTAGCATAAACTTTTCAATTTGCACATTTGAATTATATTTATTTAAATAAGCAACATTAAGATTAAATTAAAACAAATAAATTTAAAACTCAATTGCACAAAGCTCTTGTCACACGAAATGCAAACAACAGCAGAAGATTGGCAGCAGGCAATTTAAATTAAAAACTTAATCTTCTTAAATCTTTTAAAATGTTTCATTAAACGATTGTTTTATCTCATGATAATTGCTGGTGTTTCATTTGAAATTTTCTATAAATATACAATACATATATAAGTGTTTGTACACTTGCCATTTGATATGCTTAAAG
Organism: Thecocarcelia acutangulata; assembly: GCA_914767995.1. Taxonomy (NCBI): domain Eukaryota; kingdom Metazoa; phylum Arthropoda; class Insecta; order Diptera; family Tachinidae; genus Thecocarcelia; species Thecocarcelia acutangulata. Next base: position 88,484,809 of record OU612097.1, on the reverse strand, counting down.
AAGATATTATTAATATTAAAGAATTAGTTGTATACATACTAAAGGTACGCGCAAGTACATGCATAACACGGCACCGAGCTTTGAATAGTCACCGCTTGAAATGACACATATTCTTTGATTATGGAAATTTAAGTTTTAATGGAAATCGTAGCCTTATATTTTTTATATATCGTTGGTCTCATGCAGAAAGGCTGTAACTAAAATTTTCGCAATTGTACAGGAATAGGAAAACCATAATGGAAACTGTATAAATAGGTTCATTAACAATTAATTTTTTTGTTCAATTGCTTGTAAAAGTGATATTTATGCTTACGATTCAGGGAAAATGCTAGTTAGGGTCTTTCTACATGAGACTGACGATATAAACACTATATAATATTAAACAAAAACTTTAAAAATATTTCTCTCCAAATTATATTTCATATATATTACAATGGCTATAAGTCTGCTGTATATCCAAGCAAGTAATTTTAACATTATTCTACATCTAAATAATTGGAATATAAGAAAAACTTTGTGCAAAAAATAAATTAAAAACTTTAAACGTTTTCAGTTTGACAAGATATTTTGGCAAAGAAGTTTTAGAGTTTTTATCTGCAAATTAAAATAAAATGTCAGCAGATGAAGTATTCATATCAAAATGAGTTTTTGTTTACAATAGCATGTATGTGTGTGTGTATACAAACACACGGATAAAAGCCTGTGCTAAAGTATTTAGTTTCATATATACGCAAATATTTTAAAATGTTCCATACGTAGGAGCAAATACACCTACACACATAAGTTTGCAACTAAATATCCCAGTTGGCCATGTCGTACACGAGTCATGGATAGTCCATACACGATATAAAAGGGATAACTAATGCAAATTATCAACGAAATATACAAAAGCAGGTGCTGATGGATTTTCAAAAAAAGTTTTTTTAATATTATACAGGTTGGCGCAGAGCTACCTTTAAGGCAGAATTAGTTTGTGCGTTCTTTTCAGTTTTGAATCAGCTGCTTTGTTTCTGTTCAATATAAACTATATGTCTATAGTTTGTTTTCACTTTTCCGTTCTGTTCTGTTGCGGGCTAATCTGTTGTAAATAGAATTCAACGTTAACCCAGTGGCGGAAAGAAGGAGTAAGAAGGCCTGCTAGAAGGCCTTGTTTGGCAGACACAAGACCTAGCTACAGCATTCCATACTCATATATTTTTTACACACGTTGTCCTAGCCAGCCAGGACCTTCCCCGTTCCCTTCCTCAGAAGGCCTGATATAAGGTCTCTTTTCTATTTAATCTGTGTGTTTGTTACTATACTTTCGTTAGCATATTTTCTTTTTCGCCTTAGCGACCTTTTAATCACTTTTTAAAATTTTTACCACACAAATTTCACAAAAATACACAATGCGACCAGTCTCTAAAGCATTTTGAGCCAAACTATTTTAAGTTTACATTTTTTTTTTATTTTTCTCTTTCTACATTTTCCTGTTTTTATGTTTGCCGTTTTTCTTTGGAATTTTTATTTAAACGGTTTATCATTTTTGTTGCTACAATCGTACGTTTGTACTCTTTATACGTATGTAGATACACATAAGTAGAAACAAGCCTTCCTTATGAAGGGAGTTAGTAGGCCTTCTATAAGGCCTACTTCCAGAGAAGGCAAGCGAGAATGAGTATTGGATAAAAAAAAAAAAAAAAAAAAAAAAAAAAAAAAAAAAAATGTGTAAGAAGGCCTTACAGAAGGCCATATAAATGAAGGACTTAAAAAGTTTGCCACTGGGAAGTGACAGCCAGATATGTGTATGTTTTACTTTTTTCTGGTATGGGAAAATTAATTTTTTTATTCATATGAATAACATTTTTTTGTCGAAAGCTAAAACAAATTGTTTTAATAAAAGATTTTTAAAATTTTATGTATATTAATCAATTAAGCAACTAGGGATATTAGATAGAATATAATTTTAGCGAAAAAACATTATATTTTGTATAACAAATGTCGTAAATTCGGCAAATCGTGAAAAAAATTTGGCTGTTTTGTGACTATTTCTAAAGTAGATAACACTCGATTTGTTTTTAACAATGTAGATGTCATTTTTCACAATGTAAAATTCCTACATGTCGCCTGTTGCCTTAAAAGCATTGCGTCTGTAAAAAACATGACAAAGTCGTTTCATAAAATTTCAAATAGAATATGTTCTATTTTATTATGTTTAAACATCTGGGGGATTACTCTCTATTGCGATGCGAAAGAGAAATCAAAAAATTGATACTCTGTATTACGTTTTCGTATTATAATTTCCCATTTAATTTATCCCTTTCGCATATAATGGGTGATTTTATAAGAACTATCGGAAATTAAAAAAAAAAAAAACATAAAATTCAGAAAAATGCATGAAATATTTATTTGGATCGATAGTTGGGTCGATAGAATTTAATGTTTGAAGATTATTTCATGCAAATGTTGGCCGCGGCTGCGCCTCAAATGGTCCATCCGCTTAGTCCAATTTTGGCATACTCTTTCCAACATTTCGGCCGGTATCTCACGAATAATGTTGGCTTCCAGTGCGTCAATCGAAGCGGGCTTGTCGCTATAGACATTAGCCTTAACATAGCCCCACAAAAAATAGTCTAGAGGCGTTAAATCGCACGATCTGCGCGGCCAATTGACTGGTCCCAAGCGTGAAATAAACTGTTCACCGAACTCGCCTCTCAATTGGTCCATTGTTTCGCGTGCTGTGTGGCATGTGGCACCGTCTTGTTAAAACCACATGTCATGCAAGTCAAGCTCTTCGATTTTGGGCAAACAAAAGTTTGTTATCATCGCACGGTAGCGCTCACCATTCACAGTAACGTTGTGATTCGCATCATTTTTGAAGAAATACGGCCTAATGATGCCGCCAGCCCATAATCCGCACCAAACGGTTGTTTTTTGTGGATGCATTGGTAGCTCTTGCAATGCTACTGGCTGCTCTTCACTCCAAATACGGCAGTTTTGCTTGTTCACGTATCCATTCAACCAGAAATGAGCCTCGTCGCTCCACACAATTCTTCGATAAAAAAGTGGATCTTCATCTAACTTTTCAAGAGCCCATTCACCAAAAATTTGGCGTTGTGGTAGGTCGTTTGGCTTCAATTCTTGTACCAGCTGTATCTTATAAGGCTTCACACCCAAATCCTTCCGCAAAATTTTCCACGTAGTGGAGTAACAGAGGTCCAATTGCTGCGAACGGCGCCGAATCGATAATTCACGGTCATCACCAACACTGGCCGATACGGCTGCGATATTTTCTTCAGTTCGCACTCTACGTAAGCGTGTTGGTGGTTTAATGTCCAACAACGTAAATTTGGTGCGAAATTTTTTTACAATGGCCCGAATAGAAGCCTCAGTAGGTCAATTAAACTGACCATAAAATGTAAGAAGCGCGCGATGAACTTTCTTAACAGAGCACGCATTTTGGTAATAAAATTCAATAATTTGCAAGGGTTGTTCGTTTGTAAGACGATTCATGATTAAATTATAGACCAAACTGAAGATGTTTGACAGTGACACAAGATACAAAACGTGCGTGTGCTGTCGAAACTAGTGTTGCCAAAAAGATAATAGCAAAAAAATCACTCGTTACATATATACACTGGTGGTAGCAGTGTTGCTTCATTTACAAACTAGTTCGCAAAAAAGTTTGTGCAAACGATACAGAGTACCAAATTATACTCTTATCGAATATACCTTTGCCATCGAACTTACTTTCGCATCGCAATAGAGAGTAACCTCCCTGACATTAGAACTATATGCCTTACGAACAATTTAGCGGCGGTTAACATTGGACGGTATCAGTAGTCGGCTTCAGGAAATTTCAACGAATTAATATTTTACGTCCTTATGTAAAATCAAAATCCTTATGCTAACTAACTAGCAGCTAAGTTTTTTGTGTGTAAATTCCCATAAGGGAAAGATAGCAGCTAGCAAGTTAGCACAAGGTTTTTTGTTATACATAAGGCCGTTAATGTTTTAAATAATTATTTTTTATAATAATAAAAATCATAGACAATGTCAGACGTAAATGTACATGTACGTTTGTGAGCAAATTTTATAAACCGTCTGTAAAAAATATAATTTTGTCAGATATGAAAAAATACATATTAAAAAAACAGACGCAAAAATATATCGTCTTCGGTTGCCTTAAGTAATTACATTGTTATTTTTTTTCAAATAAAATAATTTTTACAAAAATTCTTAATTTGAATATTTTTCTTTTGATTGTGCTTTACTGTAAAAATCAGCTGAAATTTTTCGCAGAAAAAGTAATTGTAAAATATTTGATACAGAAAAGAACGTTACACAACGGCAACTGAAAGTAAAAACTAATGAGGTCTTTAAGGTTTGAATGTTCAATAACTTTATTAGTTTATCTATATTTTTTATTTTTATTTCAGAGCTTTGTCAAATATTGTATTTAATTGTATGTAATTGTAATTGTATGAAGTCTACAAAGAGTGTTTTGTTAAATTTGTTACTTTTTGTGGGCAACGAGAAAGCTTATCAAATATTATATTTAACTGTGTGGCTTGGGGAATTTGACATGGAAGACTAGAAAACAGAAAAATTGTTGAATTTTGTTTTGAAAACCAAAGCCCAAACCAAACCATAAAAGTAGTTCTGCACCACCCTGTATAAAACAAGAAAGTACAATTAGTGTTTCAATTTCGCAGTGCTTTTATACCAAAACTTGCTATGTAAAACAAAACATTACTAATTTAACATACATACATATTTATAGATGTGTTCTACGAGATCTTGGCCTAAGAGAGTAAAAAGCAAACTATTTTCTAAATTTGCAAATTTTATCCAAAACTGCTGGAACGCAAAAAAGCACAATTGTACATCTTGAAATACTAGTGCTGGTTACTCGTACTTTTTCAGAGATAAAAAATTGTTGAATTTTTTTTGGCAAATCAAAAGTGTGAGTGCGGGACCCTCAGCAGCTACAATAAACCACCTGGTTGCAAATTTTCGACAACATGGTACACTAAGATACCTTTCATGTACCGTAAGACTACGTGCGGACTACATGGAAGAAAATATCCAACGTGTTGCGGTTAGTGTATGGGATAGTCCAGAAACGTCAACAAGAAGACGCTTGGCATAACTATTGCTATCGCACAGATCCTTTCAAAGAATTTTGGTCATATTGCATATGTTCTCGTATAACTGCACGTCTCTATTCGCAATATTCACCCTTATTGTGAATAAGATGGGAAATATTTGTTCCCATAAAATTTTCAATTCCTTGGAAGGGTAAATTGCTATCGTGAAATTCATGGGAACTCTTTTAGTGCTATCAGTACGTAGTGAATGTAAAATATGTAAGAAGAGTGATTAATAAGAATATCAAACTGTTAGTGTAGCGAAGAAAAAGTGAGAAAATTAGTTTAATTGAAATTAAAAGAAAATATTTAGAATCGGAGGATTAATTGAACTACAGGAGGAAGAATCTCGACTACACCGAATTGCTCGTAGACATTTACGAAATGAATCTACTTCGTTGAAGTTACTTATTCTATAAACAAATTGAGTTTGTACATAATTTTTTTTGTTTTAAATCTATTCAACATTATAGGGTAAATAAAACCGCGGTTCTTTGCAGAAAGTGTAGCCATAGGATAAGATTTGTTGATGCCACACATCTAGAAGCCTGTACTATATATATCTTCCGTAAAACTATTCCAAAATTCAGCCAACACGTCCTTAGGGATTTTTGCATTCTATTGAGCACAATATCATTTTGCACCTTATTAACAAAGCTAGTTCTAAAATAGCTGAATATAATCTTTTACATTTTAATTAAAAGAAACAATTACTTGCAACACAACTGGACCAAAAGGACCCAAGTGGGCTGGTTTCATGAAACTGGCGGCCTGTATAACCTAACCTACAACAATTACTTATATGATGAATACAGTTCGCCAGCAAAAATGATGTGAACAAATCAAAGGGAAAAACAAAAATAATACGAGGGAAATAAATGTTTACGATTGGGTGAATTTTGGACGAATGTGAAATTTTTTAGTGTTATTATTCCAAATTGAATTACACATAGAAAATGTGAATTCATTTCTAGGGGAATGTATTAGCGATTGCAATTTTGGGAAATGGCAAATTTTTTCATGGGAATGACTGTTTACGATAGGGGTGATTTATTTTCGTACATCAGCAATAACGTCAGCAGAATAACAGCAAAAATATATTCATGTTCAAGCTTATGGTCTTAGATGTGGAACACGTATTGTTTATCGGACAGAAATTTAAAAATTTCGTCCCGCATGGTTTCGTTAGTACGAACGCGTAAAGATGTACTTGAATGTCTAATATACTAATAAAGTGATACTAATAACAATAATAAAATAATGTTAATTTAGAAAACAAATAAAACTTATTGTTATATAAAAAATATTAAATTTATTTTATTTATTGTAAATTTAAACTATCATGTTTGTAATAAATAAATAAAAATATAACAACATATTTTAATTTATATTATATTTATAATAAAATAAATATTCACTTGATATATAATTAAATAGACATGTTTATCTTTTTTATTTTTAATTTAAACAAATTTATAATTATTCCATAACCACAAGCATTTTTTTATACCCGAACAACAAATGTTGAAGAAAATACAACTAAATTTGACAGTTTATGTTGAACATTATTTCTTCTAAAAAAGTGTTAACAACTATTTCGCAATATATGCAAATAAATATTTTTGCGGTCCACACGTGGACATAAGGTGTTGGCAATATAATTTGTAAGGTTCAGCTTGTTCATGAATTGAAGTCGTTTGACTACGAACAGTGTCTTAATTGTGACATTTTATTCCAACCATAAAGGTAGTTGTGTGCCACCCTGTACTATTAAATAAAAAATTTTTTACATTCGCGATTTCTTTTTGCAGGTTTTAATTCAATAAAAAACTTAATTCGTTTAATAAAAGTGCATTAAAAATGCATTGATACGAAAATTTTTATAAAAATATTTTATTAGAAAGTGCCCAATTTCTGTGTTATCGCTGTCTCATTTGGCCAATGGGGAATGCAGGAAATATATTTATAAGTTTCCGAGAGAAGTAAAAATATTTGCTTATGTTAGTGTCTTTACTCTTTCTTTAATTGTTTTAAATTGTATTTGCATATGTTGACATTTAATTATGACAAAATGTTAATGAGATTTTTGGTTTTAAATAATTGAGTTGCTGTGTGTTTGTGATTAAGCTGTGCATGTATGTATGTGTGTGTATGTGTTATGTTTGTTCAAACAATTTTTAATTGAAAATTGTATTAAAAAATATATAAAACAGAGCTTAATTTAGATATATTTTATTAAGCCACTTAAATGAAAGAGCTTTAATAAAATTTAAAATGTTTTAAGGACATTAGCTTAGAGGAGAAAATACATGGAGACTCCTGTCGTTTCAGTAAATACTAGGGATTTTTAAAATAAAAAAATCTAATAAGCTCTTAAGCGCCACAGCAGATTAAAATTTGAAAGGAAATATTTAAGAATAAAGTTGGTTTAATGAATGGTATAGAGAGGCTTAACGCCGTTATAATGGGCTTACACACACGAGAACGATTTTTTTGAGCTCTCAATTTTTGTTCTATATGATATAATATAGGGACAGAGAGGAAGAAGATTTATATCAGCACCTGTCTTAATGGCTTTATCTGATGATGAACCAATTCCACGGAGAGAATTATTCATCATTCACCAGCACCTCCATGTGGCTTGCTAGGCTCACATAAGTCGCAACTTTTTGTAGCCACATAGACAAACGCTTTGCTTAAAAGTTCGGGCTTTCTTATCCGTCCTAAATGCAATTTCCCAGTAGTCAATGGAAGACAAGGCTCAATGAGTTGGTAAGCCGAATCTCATTAAGAGCATCAGTCTTTTACCAATTCACGCATCTAACCATTTAACTCTTGGTTCCTTACAGTACAGGTACATGTTGCAAGACAACAGACCCTTGGGGGTTTTTGGCCCCCGAAAACCGGCATGCACCATATTTATCAGAGAAACTAGTTTTCTTTCCATGTAAATGTGAGAGAGAAATCCGAACACAAAATTAAAGGTGTGGTCGGTAAATCTTCATTTTCTAAAACTTTTGGAAAAAATTTTTTTTTGGAAAACTCTGCACTCGCATGGCACCATAGTTGTATTTTTAAATTTATGAGCAGATAGGTTGCATTTTCAGTATCAGCTGATTATTTAAATAGATGATATAATTTTTAACAATTGATTTTTGTCAACTCCAACAGTAATATTATTGTTTTTATAATAAAGCAACTATGATTTTAGAAGTATTAAAAATTAAACCAAAACATTTTTTTTTTTTCAAATTACCGTACAAATAATAAAATTACCATGCTACCGTTTGAACATCAAAATTACCGTACAATACGAGAATTACCGTACAGTTAACATCACTGTATACAGCAGCAGCTTTATGTGTATTTAAACAATGCAAATTTCAGAGGTGTCACAAAATTAAAATTACTTACTGAAAACGTAATAATATCTCGTAAAACTGTAAAAACAAATCAATTTATTTATTGTTTTATTTATGTGATGTTTATTTCTACACTGAAAGAATTATGCATCATATATTTAATGAAACTGTTTCATTAAATATTTTTCATTAAGCCAATGAAAACTTTTCACAATATGCATGAAACTTCATATATTATGAAATAGTTCCATCAGAATGGTTTAAATTTCATAGTTTCATTAAAAAAAATCATTGGATTTATGACTACAGTAAAATAAATTTTGTTTTAAGTTCTTTGAATTTTGGTAAGATATATTAATGGGCATTTATTAAGTTTTATGAGTTTCATAATTTCAATGAAATAGAACTCATTAGATCAATGACAAATAAATTTCTGGCTACCGAACTTGGGTATGTATGTACATATGTGCATGTACTCAAATCAGCATAATAATAGTTTAAAAAATTTAAATACCAGTGTATTGAAGTCATTTGAATTAATAAAATCTGTTTTATTTGGTGAATACTTCTTCAACATTTTCTTTTATCATAATTAGGTACAATTTCACAAAAGCATTTATTGTTTGTGTAATGAAATAAAGTATCAATGAATAAATCAAATAATTCCATTGATCTTATTACGTACATTTGTGAACATATTTTATTAATGTGTGTTATGATACTATTTCATTAAACAAATGTAACTATTTCATTGATTTAATCTAAATTTTTCAGGTGCTCAATGAATAATAAAATTAGATAAATGAAATAACTTCATTGACCTTATGAAGGAGTTTCATATTTTTAATGAATATATTAAATGAGTACAAAGAAGTTATTTCATTAAATAAATGTTACTGTTTCATTAATTTAATGTGCTTTATGAAATTGATTCTTTGATCTAGAGAAATTATTTCACTAATCATATGATTTGTCTTTCATATTTTTAATGAAAATAAGTCATGTTTCTTATTACAATATTTCATTACTTTTATGAAGGTTTTCATTAAAATAATCTAATAAAATTTGTTTCATTATTTCTATGAAAAGTTACAATGGTTGAAAAATAATGAAAAAATTCATAAAAGTAATGTCAAAATTCAGAGAATTTCTGAACAAAATTTTTTCAGTGTATTAAATATTTCAATCAAATTTTAGTTCTTATTGCTGCCAATTTATATTTATAGTGGCAGCACTGCATTTACTTTTTGCTACTTACGAAAATAGAAATTAGTAGAAGTTGGCAGCAGCAGCAAATGCTGTTGCGAAGTCGTGCTGCTGTGATGTCGTTTAAATAATCGTTTTCACCTAAACACATGTATTTTATTTTTGACATATTGCTGCTTGTTGTCTGCTGTCGTCTATGTGCTTAAAGCTTTATCCTGCTGAATGGAAGGTGTCTATGATTACTATGGTACCCAAGCCAGAGAAGGATCCTATTAAAGTAGAAGCATATATACGAATAACTCTAAATCACAATTTTAAAACCGTTCGAAAAATTTTTAATGGCAAAGTTGACTCCAATATTAAATGTTGTGGGATGTATCCCTAATCATCAATTTGTATTTCGGGCTAAACATGATCAAGGGTTATTGATCACGGAAATTATTTTTATAGTACAGAAAATTAAAAACTTTCTTGGCTGAAAGTGGATTTGAACGCATAGCCTGACATATAACATCAGGCAATGATAAAAACACCGTACAACAATTGCAAACATATTCTAAGACTCCTAAGCTCCGACGATTAATTTTGGTAGAGGAAACCGAAAATACGAGTAAGTATACGTGCTTCGGTGTTATGAAAGATCATGTTGTCTATGCTTGCAAACATGTGTTGAGTAGACGTTGAAATCAAGGTACGTTTGCTTACTAACATTTTTAAGATAATTATGATGTAGTCAACCATACTCGGATGTACATGGTTGATGGCGTGGAATGCCAAAGCAATTTTACGTGTCTCTTACATATCTGGGAAAATAATCCTTTTTATGCACAACACAAATGCCCTGCAGTGCTGGTCCGTAAATAAAAAAAAAAAGCTTTTGCAGGTCCTTCTGACTAAACGTTCTGTTCTATTCAGTTTCGTGTTGTTTTTATATATTATACACCTATAAAGCTATTTTTTAATCTGCTGCACTTTAAATTTGGCCCATATTTGTTCATTAAATAAACTTTTAAATTCTGCACATCCTTTTTTTTCATTTTTATTTTGCTTTCTATCAAAAAGAGAAGCTCTAATAAAATAATAAAAAATAAATAAAAATATAAAACTCAAGCGATTATATACGTTTTGAACTATTTACAAATGTAATAGATATGCAAACATAGAAATGAAGAAAGAATCCATATTAAAAAATTAAAAAAGCAAAAAAGGATGCAAAAGAAAAACACAAATAAGAAATACATTTCCGCTGCAAAAATCCATTAGAGTGCAAACACCAACAAACAAACTAAATTGAATGAAATGAATGAAAATATATAAACTTTTATTTTTTTCAGTTCTTTTTGAAATTAATGTAAATTTAATCAGAGGCAGAAGTTTGAGAGAGATCCTTTGTAAATAAACAGAAAAAATTATATGGAAAAGTTTTTATCGAAAGAAGAAAAAAGGAAAAAAAAAAGAATTGAAATTGTGTAAAAATTGAAGGAGCAAAAAGTTTAAATCAGGCGTGTATACTTTACTGGCACCAATAGAATTTAGCAAACATGCATGAAGTAGGTATGTAAACAAAACGAAAAGAGATCACAAAAATAAATGTTGAAATCCTGATGCAAATCGAATATGCGGGCCATAACAGGTCATAACGAATCAAAAATACGCTTTCAACAATTTGGTAGACTTCCTAAACGCAAGTTACAATGCATAATTAAAAAAAATGCCTATGCAATGCTAAACATGTCTTCAGTACAAACTTGCATTGCAGAGAAATTTTTTGGCATTTGATCGGCATTTATGAACGTGGCTATGCAACAGATACATAAAACAAATGTCAAATACGTTATAAAATTAAACAAATTTTGTTCCTTTGAAAAAATATAGGTAATACAAAACTTTATAAATAGCTTGTTTTCTATGTTTCCCAGCTATCTATATGTCGACATTTCATAGGAACTACCCTAATCATCAGTCGACTTTGGAAATTTTTGAAAGATATTTTCAAACATTCAACTTTATATCCCAACAATCCAAATAAATTGCTGCGAATTTAAAAAGAAAAATGCTCTAATAATATCCGTCAAAACACAAAAAACAAGCTTTTCTATTTATAAACGTCTCTAACATTTCTTTACACCTTTCAAACAAATGAACAACCGTTGGTTGCTACGATTTGCTTTTTGAAAGTATCGAAAAGCAGAGAACAAAAATTCTAACAATTAAGTTTTTTATTCGCTATTTAAGCTCTTAACATTTATACCAGTAAAAAATGTATAAATAGCTTGTTTTCTATGTTTCCCAGCTATCTATATGTCGACATTTCATAGGAACTACCCTAATCATCAGTAGACTTTGGAAATTTTTGAAAGATATTCTCAAACATTCAACTTTATATCCCAACAATCCAAATAAATTGCTGAGAATTTAAAAAGAAAAATGCTCTAATAATATCCGTCAAAACACAAAAAACAAATCGTAGCAACCAACGGTTGTTCATTTGTTTGAAAGGTGTAAAGAAATGTTAGAGACGTTTATAAATAGAAAAGCTTGTTTTTTGTGTTTTGACGGATATTATTAGAGCATTTTTTTTTTAAATTCTCAGCAATTTATTTGGATTGTTGGGATATAAAGTTGAATGTTTGAGAATATCTTTCAAAAATTTCCAAAGTCTACTGATGTATAGGGTAGTTCCTATGAAATGTCGACATATAGATAGCTGGGAAACATAGAAAACAAGCTATTTATAAATTTTTTACTGGTATAAATGTTAGAAGCTTAAATAGCGAATAAAAAACTTAATTGGTAATACAAAACTATATATCCATTTTGTTGGCAAAGGCAAGGAATTCTCTCAGGCTCAACCTTCAAAAAATATTGATTTTCTAAAGAAATTTATTAAAAAGGAAAAAAGAAGAGACAAAATGAAAAAAATGTTTGCATAAAATATAAAAATGATGCGCGATTCTTACAGCTGATACTCATTAAAATGAGCTGCCAAACGATTAGGAACATTGGACGTTGCCAGAATGTTTACGTATGCGTTTATGAAATGTAAGCATTGTAATTATGTACTGCAACTTGCATTTAGGAAGTTGGCCTTTCTTTTTGTTTACATGGAGTTTGAATTTCTGCTCAAATGAAACACTTTTTATTCCATAAAAATACTAAAAAAAGACTTTTGAACTGGAAGCACCCCGTTACCCCGTATTTTATTTCATAATGATGCTACTTGATACACTTCCATACCTCCACCTAAATTAAGGTAAAACTTAGTGCTTTTGGTGTCGGTGACGATTTTTTTCGGTTTATAACGAATTTTCTCAAAGACCGCTCTATACAAGTTGTTATAGATGGAGTCTCATCAAACTAGTTCAACATTAATTCAGGGGTACACAATAATAGAATATATTCATTTGTTTGTATGCACACTGAAAATACAATATTCATTCAAATGTAGAACACTTTAAGAGAGTTTAACAAAGTAAAACGAGAAAAAACAGAAAAGAGAATGAATTGTGTTTTATAGTTGGTTGTATGATATAAAAAATACAAGGTAGTTTCACTCTCTTTTTATTATTTTTAATAAGGATTTTTGAAGTTTATTTTTAGAGAGAAATATAAAAAGGCGTTGCCACATAGTTGAATAAGGGAATTTACTCTTAGAATGGATTTTTTCTGAAATGTGTAGTGCATTGTTCATATTAGAAAAAGCTAGAAATAATAAGCTGATGTAAGTAGGTATCTGTGGTTGTTTTGAAACCGAGGTTAGGTTAAGTTTAAGAGGCAGCAAGCTATTGTAAAGCCAGCCCACTTGGGTCCAATTCAGTCCCAAAAAAAGATATATATAAATAATTATTTCTACTAGAATGACCCAGGATGCAGCGACAATGCACGTAATCTTGAATATTCTTCATTACTTACAATAAGAAAAATCTACTTCCAAAAGATGTCATTATTTGTTTAAATATCAAAGTAAGCATGTTTAGCGAAAATTTGCATATAGTTTTCCGTCGTTTCTGTACCTTCAAACTTGTCCTGGACGTGACTTGTAACTTCTCTAACAAATGGCGCGATATAATTATTCAGTGTATATAAAAGAAAAAATAATAGCTGATTTTAATAACGGCCAATCAGTAACCACAATTGCAAAAAAAATTGACATTCACCAAGAATTATAAACCGTTCTCGTTGTTCGGGTACTTTGGTTACAGAGCATAAAGATGGACGTTCCCGAAAAACCAGTAAGCGAGATGGTCAGGCAATTATATGTTTGATAAAAAAAAGACCAATTCTTGTCGTCAAGAACCATCACCACACAATTGCCATTAAATTTTACCCTCAGAAGGATTCAAAGGCAGGCTGCAGAAGGCGGACTAAAAGCATATCATACAAAAGTGTACAAAACATCTTTATATCACGGAAAAATAGACTGGCCAGGTTGGAATTAGCAAGGGAACACATTAATTTGACCACCACGCAAAGGAATTCCGTACTATTCTCCCATGAGTCCAAATTTAATTTAAAAGATTCCGATAGATTAAGACTGTTTTACATGACCGAAAAGCTAACGTCTTAATCAACGTTACTGGGGATGTTTTTCAGGCCATTTTTATGTATTTTAGATTTATGTATGTATTTTATTTTAAAATTTTTATTTATTTTTGTTAGAAGCCACAATTTTATTAATATTTTTAGACACAACTTCAAACAAAACTGAAAACAAGGGAATGTATAAACTAATACGGTAGCACAATTTTATGGAAAATGTCACAATCCTTATACTTGTCAGATGGTGATTGTTAAGGAAAATTGAGAGAATAAAACTACCTTGTATTTTTTATATCATGGTTGGTTGTAATAAATAGATTCTGTCGTATACTCTTTCTAATTCAAATAAAAATTTTCTCTTATTTGTAAGAGCAAAAGCACGCAAATACAATATAACTATTTGATAGAGTGCAAGAAATATCGAATGAATGAATGAATAAAACGATTATAAGTCGAATGCCCATTGCATTCATTATGCTACAAAGAAAAACATTTTGTTAAGACGTAATTTGCTTTTAAGAAATGTGCGCAATAAGCTCTGAAAATTTTAAATTGGAGTTGGTAAAAAAACATTGATGGTATGTTATTGTACACACTTAAATACATACATATACATATATTTATTTATTTTATTATAAATTTTTACATGTTTCATAGAAAAATATATACATAAGTATATAGATACATATGTATAAATACAATCGAATGCTACTTCGATTCATTCGAATGATAATATTGTTGAAACTTTTTCTTCTTGTTTTCGTTTTAGTTGAATGTGGTTGTATTTGGTTCTCCACGAGTCTAGTAATTATTATTATTCGTTCGCTTTGTGTATTTTTTCCTTTGTATTTTATTAAAATAGAATATGGGTCACTTCGTAGTCAGTTGTGTGTGATACAAAGCTTTATACATTCAAAAAGCAAATGAATGTGTTCAAATGCCACTTCAGCGTAATAACGCAGACGTTTAGTACGCAAGGCTCGGTTCTTTCTGCTATTCTATTTTTTATCAATAGCTTTCTATGTCAAACTTCTAACCATTCGTATTCATAAAGTCACAGGCCCAGCTTAATTGAGATCGGTGCCAACATGTGAATGATTCATTGAGTAATTATTTTAACGTGTTTTAGGGTGATACAAAACCATATAAGTTTATATAAAATAAAAACTTCATGAATTTTTTCCAGACGTTATCAGCAGCGGTGTTTATTTACTTTGCTGTTTACATTAAAGCTTTAAACACATAGACCACAGCAGACTTCACAACTTCACGACAACAAATCCTGCAACCGGCAATTGTAGTTGTGTAGGCAAGTACTGAAATATTTTGAATACGGCAGCAACATAAATTTATTTGAATAAAAGTATACTTCAGTGTGGCCACCTTAGAGTTTTTAGCTTTACGAAATTGCATTGTTTTACACAACGAGTTCGGTTTATATCAATCCTTCATCAAAAAGTTCTCTTTAAAAGAAGGACTTAAAATCTAAAAACAAAAAAAACAAATTAATTAAAAAATCTTTTGTTTGCTGTGCTTAATTCAGGTTATACGGGTCTTAAAAGTTGAAAATATAATCTTCGGGTTATATAACCCGTTGTACAAATGTACAAACCAGAAAGTTTAGTAAAATTAATTATTGATCGCAAGCCACCTTATTTTTCAACAACAACAATAAATGATAACCAAGGTTTTTTTTTTGGTATTCAGAGAAAAATTTATAATAAAAATGAAATCAATCAAAAAATTTACAATGAAAATGAAATAAAATTTGTGTCTGAAAAAATAATAAGTATTTTTTAGTTGATGCAGTCAATTTCGTTACTGAACATGAAAAAAAGACTTGTTTCATTTACTTTTGGAATTGAGCAAGAAAAATGTAAACAATTTTCAAGACTATTAAAAAAAAAAAAACAAAACAGAAACTTATAACATATTCTTATACATTTGTGTTACTTGTAACCCACTGTGCAGCCGTGAGTCTATTTGTTATAAATGTACACGTACATCCATACAAGCAACATAAAACTAAAATTGTGGTGAGGTAACTTGAGAGTCATTTAAAGTGCTGAGACAATCAAAACTAACACAAAGATTTTCGTATGGAGTATTAAATCGTCTACGTTAATGTTGTTAAGACATTAACAGCAATATATGCTTTACAAACGTAGAACCAATTTTATTAGATTGCTTAGTACAAATGAATTTGGAGTAACCATAATGCATCTTAATAACATTTTATCTAAACATTTAAAATGTTTGATGACATAAAATACACTTTTTTTATCATAAAATTATTTTTTTATTTACAAAATAAAGTTGAACTTGCCTGCAAACACTCACAAGCTTCTGGAAAGCTACTTATGCGGCCTGAAGTTTGTTATCAGAGAAGGCGATTTTATAAGCCCCTTACAGCCAATCGAGGCAGGAGTTCCCCAAGGTAGCATTTTAGGACCTACTTTATATTTGATTTACGCCTCAGACATGCCAACGAGATCCGGAATCCACACTTCAACTTTTGCGGATGACACAGCATTCTGCAGCGTACATGAAAACCATCAAGTAGCTTCGCGAACTTTGCAGGAGTATATTTCAATATTAGAGAAATGGTTAAAGCTTTGGAAAATTAAAGTTAATGAACAAAAGTGTACTCACGTTACATTCACACTGCGTAAACAAACATGTTAAGCTATCCAAATTAACAATTCACCTATTTCGCAGCAAAATGAAGTCAACTACATTGGCATTCATCTCGACCGTAGGTTAACATGGAAATCTCACATCGATGCGAAAGTTACTCAGTTAAAGTTAAAAGCAGCGCAGAAACTCGACATTGAAGCTGAATTGCAAACTTTTATTATACAATGCAATTCTAAAGACTATATGGTGCTATGGAGTTCAACTATGGGGCACCGCCTTCACTTCTAACATTGAAAACATTCAAAGGCGACAAAATCAAATTCTTCGGACGATTACTTTATTGTTAGTTCACTTTGTGAAGATTCAATAAATAAATGAATGAAAAAAAAAAAATTATTTTGCATTGTTATTTATGTTATCTACAGTAATTGGAAAAAGCTCTAAGCATCTACCTAACATGTGCATTCGTCAACATCTGTTGAACAACTAAACTAAAGAAAAAGAAGATGTTGCTTATAAACAATTGTTTGACAAAATGTCCATCACTGAGCTAGAAACATAATACACAAACGAACAAACAGATGTGATTTAAAATACGCAAAATTTTAAGTAAATCAACCACCAATGATGTTATTATCGGTGTTGCGTTCGTAATGTTTTGCAAGCATGTGTTTGTGAGTGCACATAGCATTTACAGTTGTACATTTGAGTCTGAAATTAACATTAACTAGAAGCTTTATGAATAATATAGAAGGTAAAAAAGAAATATATATGCCTCGGTAGAGGCAGAGCTTAATTTTAAACGTGGTGCAAGACAGTTATAAGTCAGAAAAGTACGTAGTTATAGTGTGTTAATGCAAAATTTTATTAACTGTAAATAGAGTTGTGAATATTTAACTACTGTATAGCAAACAACTGGGAGTGTCACTACTTTCTTTTATTTGCAATTGCTGACTCCACAGTAACGTTTTTAAAAGTAAAAACGTAACAATATACTTTAATCTGGCGAAAAATGCTGTAGTGTACAATTGCCTAACTGACAAAGAAAAAATAAGAGAAGAAGAAATAGTAACGATAGCGCCGCGACAGAGAAAACTTTTCAATTTGTACACTCGTAGGTAGTTTGATAAAAGCAAACTTCCATTTTTACGTTTCGTCTTGCAAATAACAGCATGCAGTAATACACAGATTTTATTTACTGTTCACAAACACAAACACAGCGTTATGCAAAAATAAGGATATGTGCATATGAAGCAGTGGTGGCCAAACACTTACGCTTGATTGCTGCAGAAGTAGCAGAACATGAAGGAGTATAGTGGAAAAGATACGCGCTGCGATTCTAACTCAGTAAAATCTACAGAGCAACTAATTTGATGAGTTTATTGCAATGTAAATGAAGCATTAAATGACTGCATGCCTTCGTGCCTCACAGGAAGTTTTTTTACAGTGCAGTGTCCTTACTAGTGAGCAACAGGACCAAATTTTTCAAAGGCTGGCAGCCTGTTAAACCTAACCTAATCTACTCGTGAGTAAAATAAATTGAAAGTTTGGCCAATACCGATATCAAGCTTTGGCTCATAAAACCAACTTTGTTATGAAAATGTTATATTAAAAGCCTACATAAAAAGCTTAGTGGATATATTTTATTTTTAATATAGCAAAAATATAAAAAAAAAATATATTTTTTATGGTCTTTACTGGAAATTTCTTGAGCAAAAGCAAACAGATGTATTAGTGGCCAGCAGTTTGAAATGTTTAGCATACATCTAAACGTTGAATCAATTCAAATTCACATTTCTTTTTTTCTTAAGAACACTGAAGTGTAATTTCTTAAGTAAAAAGTAAATAATTTTAGCGTATTTTGTTTACTGCTTTTCTTAGTTTTCTTTTGCAATTCGTTCTTTTGAAAACTCTTTATTTATTCTAAATTGCATAGAGTGTTCTTCATTGTGATATTAAACGTTTGCTGCCATAGAGTCATAACTCCAAGGTGATTTTATTTACTCATTATGAATGTATGGCCAGTATTTATGATATATCGTTAGAAACACTCATTTTACAGTTTGTAGCTTAAAGTTACTACAACGTAGAAAAAAAATCGATATAAAAATTTTGAAAAAATCGTAAAAAAGTTGGCAAATTTTGAACTTTGATGTGTCATAACTTAGTCTTTTGTTGTCAGATAGAAATTCGCATTATATCCACGATATGGCTTTTATCTCGATCGGACTTTTTGGTTGGGCTTCACAAGGGTTTGAGTGGTACCTTACACCGAAAAACACAAAAGTACCGTTATCTAAAAAACAGTGCTTAGGAAAAAATACAGCGTTTTTCGTTGTCAGGAGGTCCGAATTAACTTATCAAGACATGTGGTGTTCTTGGTATTTTTCCAAATGTAAAATTTGTATAGCAGTGTTATTAGTTAATACTTAAACAAATCCTAAGTTAATATACCTCAATATAAGTCTATGAAAAAAAAATATATATATATAAAAACAAATTTTTGTAGAACCGTTCTTCCCCTTTTTTGACTTACATCAGCACCTGCCATATGGTCTAATCTGATGATGGATGAACTCCAGGGGGTGAATTATTTCCGATTCAGCGTTGCCCCATGTGGCTTGCTAGGCTTACACAGATCGCAACTTGTCACTATAAGTTGGTAGCCCTAGACGGACCACTTGTTTAAGAGTTTGGCACCTCTAAACTCTTATGTATGCAATTTTACAGCAGCCAATGGAAGACAAGTCTTAATGAGTTGGTAGGCCGAGGCTTATTAAGAGCATCAGCCCTTAAACCAACGCACCCGTGGAACCATCACTGCTGGTTCTTTACAGTACAGGTAGCTGTCGCTAGATAACAGAACTTCAGGGAATAATTAGCCTCCAAAAACCGGTGCGCACATAATTCTCCTTCCTTTGATTTTAGGTTTAAACCACAGACAGAACGTTTTATCCAAAGTAGGCATCTGTACCATGGTCAGCACCAAGAGATCTGCAAAGCAGATTATCCCGGGGGCCTTGCTGGTCCCCGTTCTGCTAATTTTAATCCTTGGTACGGGTTTCGGAAATCCAATACATCCTGAGTCATGTGACTTCTTAGAGTTTCGTTTGCTACAACAAACCAAGGACTTTTTCCCCTCTATGACCCATAAAACAGTGTGCCCAAATTTGGTCTACGCCAAGACGAAACCAGTTTTTCGGAGGATAGAACATTTTCTACAAACATATCCTACACCTTAGCAAAAATAGTCGACATAATCTTTCATAACGTCGAAACACGTATAGCCTGTTCGACGATATCGAATGAAAATGTACGCGAAAGAAAGCTAGTCATTCACATTTGAATAAATTTGGGTTTGTCTCTAATGTTCGCTTGCATGAACTTATGTATTTTAATTGAATTTTGACACATCGTTCGCATAGAATAAAGTTAGAAAAAACCCAAATCAATTTTCTTTCACCTAGAGTGCGAATGAACTTATCCTTACGACATCGGCGAACTGGCAGTAACCTTATTCTATGCGAACGATGTGTCAAAATTCAATTCAAATACATAAGTTCATGCGTACGAATAATAGTGACATAGAAAAACCCAAATTGATTCTAATGTGAGTGACTTTCGTATACATTTTCATTCGATATCGTCGAACAAGCCGTAAGAGTGTACTTCAGTGTGACCACTGTAGATTTTTTAGCTTTACAAAATTCCGTTGCTTTACAGAACAAGTTCTGCTTATTTCGTAAAAAATTTCTTCCCAATTGTAAAGGTCTTAGAAGGATACAAAATTTAATATATTTGTTTGCTACGCTTAATTCGGATATATCTTCTGAGAACAGTATTAAAGAAAGGAAACAGTATTAAAGAAAGGAAACTGTGCGACAATATTTCGAATTCTATAAAATATGCACCAAATATAATTCGAATCGAGAAACAAAAATTCATAACCGCATCTTTTAAAAGTTGTCTTAAAAAATATGTAATTAAAACTAAAAAAATATGCAATGAAAACACTTCTGAAACGCGCTTTTTGGTATCGCCGACAGCTCCTGTTTCAATTTTTCTTTTATCACCTCAAACAAAGCAGAACACTTTGCTTTCATTTGGGTCTTCAGTTTTGGAATGAGGAAAAAGTCAAGGGTCAAGTCCGGTGAATACGGTGGTTGAGGCATGATTACGGTTCTGTTTTTGGCCAAAAGCTCATGCACAAGTATCGATGTGTGAGCTGGTGCGTTATCATGGTGCAAAATCCATGATAGTTTTCTCTACAATTCTGTGCTGACAAATTGCTTTGCGCAAACGACGCATAACTTCAAGGTAGTATTTCTTACTGACTGTACGATCTTCTGGCAAGAATTCATGATGCGCCATGCCATTACAGTCGAAGACAACAGTGAGCAAAACCTTCACATTTGACCGAACTTGACGTGCTTTTTTCGGTATTGACTTTTCTGGACACTTCCATTGGGATAATGATGCATGATACGTCACCAGTTATGACCTTTTTGAGAAAATCTGGATCGTCGTTAACGATGTTAAACACCTTCTGAGCGATGTACATGCGACATTGTTTTTGCTCAAAATTTAGTAAATTTAGTAAAAAATCGAAGAGCACACCAAAACACGACTATCAAATACAAACTGACAATCCGACATGGGTGATATTGCCATGAAAATCTAATATACGTAACTTACGAAATTTGAAAAAGACGGTTATTTTTTAATCACACCATGTAAATCTAATCGCATACTAGTTATTTTATAAAATTTAAATTTCTTCTTGTCTTGAATATATGTATGAACATATCTAACAATAGGACAAATAAACTTACACCGCTTTTAAACATGAAGAGTTTATTTTAAAAAGTCTTGAGTTTGGTGGTGGCAAGGAAAAAGAAACCGGCTTCTTCTTATGTGATTTTTCCTTTGCCACCGCCAATCTAAAGACTTTGCAAAGTAAACATTCTGTGTGTGAATACGTGGCATTTATTTTAAAATTCAACTTTAATTTTGTTGTTTTTTTATGTTGTATTAGAAAATGAAATATTTCCAAGAACTGAACTGTTTTAGTATATTGGTAACTCTGTTTCTGTTTTATAGTCAACAAAAATAGGAATTAAGCATTAAATAAATTGAAGCAAACACACAACCGAATAAAATACATGCATTTAAATGCGAACAACAGCAAGACAACACGAATGCAGGCTGTTGTCCACGCTGATTTTTAACTGATAACTAGCTAGCCTGGCAAACGTTGTTTTGCCTTCAAATTTTATTTACATCGAATTCGAATGTCATTACAGATATGTTGTTGGTTTATACTTCGTAACATTATGATTACCGATCCGACTTTAAGTTGCAGATTGTGAGGGAGCAATCCGGGTAATTCCAGCGAGCTTAAAAACTGGATTGTATCGTCTTGGAAAGTAAAGAGAGCCACTGATTTCTAAATCATCAATTCGCGAGCAATTTAGCATTGAATTCGAAACTTCAGATCAACGACATCATAATAATTTCAAAATTTCTTTAAAATTACTTGTTCATATTGGTCATTCTGCAACTCGATGCAAATGTTAAAGTTTCTTTATATGTTTCCACAAAACGGACGGCTTTGAAGATGCATTTAATTCTCCGAATGTTAAGCCAAAGATTTAAAAATGAATAAATCTACTGGGTCGTAGTATCGAACCTACGCCACGGCAATTGCTGAATGCCATTTTAGTTTATATTTCGTAACACTATGATTACCAATCTGACATTGAGTTGCAGATTGTGAAGTGGCAATCTAGCTTATTCTCGGTTGTATAGTTGATGACATCATATTGGGAAGTAATGAGAGACACCGAATTTGAATCCGAATATTCAGATCGCCAATAACACGCCCGCACAACAAATCATGATTATTGTAACTTTGCGAAATGTTTGAGAGCACATTGCGGATGAGCTCAGATTTTGATTCGGGAAAATGGCAGAAAAGGACGGTAAGTTGAATACAGCCAGCATATTGGTGCAATAGATGGCAATATTTCAAGATATGATTGCCCTTATTTTTCCAAACTATCAATCCGATATGAATAGTAAGTAGTAAGGCGAGAGACCGAACGTTCTTACTTAATAAAAAATATTATGATTTGCATAAAAGTATCGTTTTAACAGCAAGAACAATGCAGGTGTAGAGAAAGTGGACAATGGAATGGTCAGCGCACAAACAAAACGACGATCGAAACAATACCTCAAGAGATTCAGCTGGACAGGTGAATATCGTTGTACTCATAAGACTTTACGATGCGTGGTTTGGTAACTATTCAAGTGATAATATGGAAAATTAAAGACATTTTGTTAATATTTATATGGGAATATATAGGAAAATCTAAATACCATATCTCCGAAACCAATGGGCTGATTTTGTGCAAACTTCACATAAACCATCTACAGACCCCCGTCAACGTACCTTTAAAATCAGTAGTCCCATTTGCGCAGTTAATGGTGACATCCAAGTGTACACTTATTTTTATATATATATAGACTAGTATGCGGTAGGATATATACGGGTTGATTTTTTGGTTATAAAAAAGGAAAACCAAAAATTGCAAAGCTTTATTGCTTATCGGCAGTAACACCATGTTTTGTGGCAGGAATCGAACATGCGACCTCAGACTGTGGGTCAAGTATTCTACCAAATCGTGTCATCTAGAGGAAAATATTTGAAAACAGATGGGATTTTTTTCTCGAGTCGAATTGATGTTGGTCTACATCTTGAAAAATTCGATTATTGTCGGAAAATTTTATTTCTTTAATACTTTTCTTAATATAGATAAAAAGATTTTCGATTATATTTTAAAATTTAAAATCACGTCTAATTTGAATTAAGCAAAGCAAACAAAAGCTTTTTTAGGTAGAATTGAAATTTTTAAAACTTTTTTTTCTAAAGAGAAGTAATTCATGAAAATTTGATATAAACACAACTCGTTCTGCAAGGCAACGTAATTTTGTAAGCTAAAAAATCTATGGTGAACACACTGAAATATACTTTTGTCTAAATGAATTTATGTTGTTGTTATGTTCAAAATAATTTAGCAGTTGACAAAAGATCTACAATTGTCGGTTGCGGCATTTGCTGTAGTGAAGTCTGCTGTGGTCTATGTGTTTAATGTATTATTAGTATTATTCGACTGCAGGAAAAAAAACTCAGCATGGACAACAACCTGTTGTAGCGTCACCATGCTGTTGTCAAAATAAACGTTAGCACTTAACTGCTTATATTTTATATCTGACATATTGAAGTCAGTTGCCCTCTGGCTTCAATGTGTTTAATGCTTTATTTGAGCGTTTTTTCATATTTGTATTTTTTGATATTTATTACACTATTTCCATGTAAAATTCAGAATTTAATTAGCCTCAAAGGCTTAAAAATTCCCTAATCAAACCAATAAAAATGTGTTATATATCGCACGAGTAAGAACAATTTGTTCCCAACTTGGCATTTTTATAAATACTTTTGGCTCATGTGGCGGAAGCCCTCAAGTTACAATACTTTTATACTTCTTTACCTAATTTTAGCCCGCAGCGTAAAATTTTTTTAAATGTTCAACCCTCGACTTTCTGAATGACTTCCTTTAAAAGCTGTTTCTTAAAGAACCTGGAAGCTAATAATAACTTTTGCAAAGCTAATTAGCCCAGCTAAGACTTAAAAACACTTTAAGACTGTTCTTCCCCACAAGCATACATGACTTTGCGCTCGTAAGAGATAAAAAGTTTTAATGCCTTCTTGCAGCAAATACGCGTGTCTACAAACACTTCTGAAAACAAGTCAAAGCACATAAATCCATACATTTGTAAATCTTATATGATTAAAAGCGATTGTTACATAAAAAAATTTATCTTTATTTTTCCACCCTGAACATAAAAATTAAAACGAGCTGCTTAAAAACGGAGAAAAAAATCGTTAAAAAGCTTACTTAACTAATATCGAGATTTCGAAAGCCCCGTCCTGTTTATGGCAAAATTAAAAGCAAGTTCTTATTGGCGGTTGCCTTTACCAAAATATTTATTTGTGATTTTTCTTGCCGGGGAGCAGAAAACAAATCTTGGTCTTAAAGTGTTTTCTGCTTGTATACAAATGAGTTGTTTTAAAAATTAAACCATTTTCTTACATTTAAAATATGCTGGTGCTTGCGATGGCATAATAAGGAAAAACTGTAGCATAGAATCAGCAGAAGCAAAAATAAAAAAAAGGCATCATGTCTGCTGTGACTTTGTGTTCAACAGTAATACTCTTATAAAGCATTTGTTTGTTTGCCACCTACATAATCCTGCCATAAAAGAACGAGTAGCAAGCAACCAAATACTGGTTGGATTTCTCCTTGTAGAGACTTTACTTCTCCAAAAACCCCCTCCCACCCTCTTCCCTATACACACAGGGTGTCGTTTAAAGTCCTTTTGTCAAACATTTTAATGCCACACTTTTGCATTTTGTTCTTTCATTTTTAATGAAGGGAATAAAAATAAAAAACACAAGCTTGCGGTTGGCATAAATTATTATGTGGTTTAGAAAACAACATTTAATGCAAAGAATCAAAGAAAAATTGCTGCAAGACTTTACCATTCCATTGTTTTCCATTTTTTTTTTCTTTTTTTGTAATTTCTGGGAATTGAATATTTTACTTGAAAAAATTCGCTGTTTGCTTGCGGAAGGGTATTGGGTTTTATTTCTTGTTTCAGCTGTTGTACACTTCCTTAAAAAAATGAAGTTTAAAGCTTTTGATAAAGTGAAGGGATTAAATTGTTACTGTTGAAGAGGTTTGATAAATTTTTTATCGTTTGTTATTTTTTGTTGTGCTCCTTCCTAGACGCGTTTTGAAAATTCAATATTTATATCTATATATGTACATATATTTAAATTTCCAACAATTCAACTCTTATGTTATTTTGGCTGATATAAAAATATCTCTGTGGCCACAAGCAATAACAGCCTAATCGAAAATCATGCTTTTGAGAAAAATAAATTTTAATATTCAAAAATATTTCCGAAAAAATCTGAATATTCAAAAATATTTCTAAAAAAATCCAAATTCCATTTAGAAAATCAAGAATATATAAACCAAAGTTGATAAACGAAATTATATTAGTTTTTGAGATATTGAAGTTAAGAAAAATCTGTATTGCAAACTAAAAAATTGAAAGTGAAAAGTTTAAAACAACTTAAGCATTAAACACATAGACCATAACAGTCTTTACGACTTCACATCAGCAAATGCTGCAACCAGAAATCATAGTCATGCTGTCTACTACTGAATTACTTTGAACACGGCAGTAAAGGTGGTCACCTTAGAATTATTAGCATTATAAAACTCCTTTGCTTTGCGGAAAAGCAAAGAGAAAAAGTGTTAAAAAGATAAAAAAGCTACTTAACTTAAAACAGTTCGTTTTTCCTTTCTTAAGAACGAGTTTTTTTACAATACAAATTTGCTGTGATCAATAATTTCTGATTGCAGAAGAGAAGAAAAATAATAATCAAATGCTGTTTCGCTACACTACTCATCAGCACCCCTTCGGATTTGACTACAGTCATGACGTATCATGAACTGCTGCCTTAACCACTCAGCCACCAAGCCATGAAATTATCTTCTGTCTATATTCATCTCATATTGAATCACATTATTGATCACAGCATTGTAAAAAATCCTTCTTCAGAAAAACCTAAGTCAGGAAAAACTTGAATTATAACCCGATGTACACTAAAAAAAGTTTGTACATAAATTCTCTGAATTTTGACATTACTTTTATGAATTTTTTCATTATTTTTCAACCATTGTAATTTTTCATAGAAATAATGAAACAAATTTCATAAGATTATTTTAATGAAAACCTTCATAGAAGTAATGAAACATTTTAATAAGAAA
Organism: Thecocarcelia acutangulata; assembly: GCA_914767995.1. Lineage (NCBI taxonomy): Eukaryota > Metazoa > Arthropoda > Insecta > Diptera > Tachinidae > Thecocarcelia > Thecocarcelia acutangulata. Next base: position 88,458,034 of record OU612097.1, on the reverse strand, counting down.
CATAACTTATTTTCATTAAAAGTATGAAAGAAAAATCATATGATTAGTGAAATAATTTCTCTAGATCAAAGAATCAATTTCATAAAACACACGAAAACTGTACATTAAATTAATGAAAAAGAAACATTTATTTAATGAAATAACTTCTTTGTACTAATGTAATATATTCATTAAAAATATGAAACTCCTACATAAGGTTAATGAAGTTATTTCATTTATCTAATTTTATTATTCATTGAGTACCTAAAAAATTTACATTAAATCAATGAAATAGTTACATTTGTTTAATGAAATAATATCATAACACACATTAATAAAATATGTTCACAAATGTACGTAATAAGATCAATGGAATTATTTAATTTATTCATTGATACTTTATTTCATTACACAAAAAATACTACTCCTTGCTTTTGTAAAATTGTACCTAATTTTAATAAAAGAAAATGTTGAACAAGTATTCACCAAATAAAACAGATTTTATTAATTCAAATGACTTCAATGCACTGGTATTTAAATTTTTTAAACTATTATTATGCTGATTTGAGTACATACACATATGTACATACATATATACCCAAGTTCGGTAGCCAGAAATTTATTTGTTATTGATCAAATAAATTCTATTTCATTGGAATTATGAAACTCATAAAACTTATATTTTAATAAAAAAAACTTGACATTCTTTAAACTGTAGCTTAAGATTAATAAATGCCCATTAATATATCTTACCAAAATTTAAAGAATTTAAAAAAAATTTAATTTTGTTGTAGTCATAAATCCAATGATTTTTTTTAATGAAACTATGAAACTTAATGAAACCATTCTGATGGAACTAGTTCATAATGTATATGAAGTTTCATGCATATTGTGAAAAGGTTTCATTGGATTAATGAAAAATATTTAATGAACAAATTTGTGTACTTTAATATCGAAGTGTGCTTTTTAGGTTTTTAAACTATATTTCATATACTTGAGATATTGGAATCAGTTGGCTTCAATGTGGTTAGTGCTTTATGGATAAGTGTAGTTTGGTGCATTTTGTAACTTGTGTTTGGTTGTTTTCTACATATTATAAAATTATTATAATAAAATATAATAAAAAAAAAGTTTGACTTATAAAAGTTGTTTATTCTTAAGTAGAGTTAGGCGGTTAATGTTTGTAACATACATTTTTTTAACACAAAAACTGCGAAGCTTTTTTCTTTGTCTGCAGTAACACCCAAGGTCTGAGGCAGGAATCGAACCTGCGACCTCGAGACGTGTTTAATGTCTGTTTTAATGTTGAAAAGTTCAAGTCAAATGTTCATAAACACTACTTCTTCTTTCCCCCTCCTCATGACCTATTTTCCGAGTTCCGGTACAATGCACTGCATATGTAGAAGTCATCCCCTGAGTACTGGTCCAAGATAAAAAAAAATGTCACGCGTTTAGTTTGGGTCACCCTTTATCAAATAAAATATATTCAAATTGTTACTTTTACTAAAATGTATCAGTACATCACTGAAAGAGTTATGCGTCATATATTTAATGAAACTGTTTCATTAAATATTTTTCATTAATTCAATGAAAACTTTTCTTAATATGCATGAAACTTCATATATATTATGAAATAGTTCCATCAGAATAGTTTCATTAAAAAAAATCATTGGATTTATGACTACAACAAAATTAAATTTTTTTTAAATTCTTTGAATTTTGGTAAGATGTATTAATGGGCATTTATTAATCTTAAGCTACAGTTTAAAAAATGTCAAGTTTTTTTTATTAAAATGTAAGTTTTATGAGTTTAATAATTCCAATGAAATAAAATTCTTTCTATCAATGACAAAAAAATTTCTGGCTACCGAACTTGGGTATGTATGTACATATGTGTATGTACTCAAATCAGCACAATAATTGTTTTAAAAATTTAAATACCAGTGCATTGAAGTCATTTGAATTAATAAAATCTGTTTTATTTGGTGAATACTTGTTCAACATTTTCTTTTATTAAAATTAGGTACAATTTCACAAAAGCAAGGAATAGTATTTTTTGTGTAATGAAATAAAGTATCAATGAATAAATGAAATAATTCCATTGATCTTATTACGTACATTTGTGAACATATATTATTAATGTGGGTTATGATATAATTTAATTAAACAAATGTAACTATTTCATTGATTTAATCTAAATTTTTCAGGTGCTCAATGAATAATAATATTAGATAAATGAAATAACTTCATTGACCTTATGAAGAAGTTTCATATTTTTAATGAATATATTACATTAGTACAAAGAATTATTTCATTAAATAAATGCTACTTTTTCATTAATTTAATGTACAGTTTTCATGTGCTTTATGAAATTGATTCTTTGATCTAGAGAAATTATTTCACTTATCATATGACTTGTCTTTCATGCTTTTAATGAAAATAAATCATGTTTCTTATTAAAATGTTTCATTACTTTTATGAAAGTTTTAAAATAATCTAATGAAATTTCAATGAAAAGTTACAATGGTTGGAAAATAATGAAGAAATTCATAAAAGTAATGTAAAAATTCAGAGAATTTCTGAACAAAATTTTTTCCAGTGATGTTCCATAAAATGTTCCCAAAAATGTTGAATTTTGTTGCGCAGTGTATTTAAAAAACTAATGTTTGGCTGTGCACTTTTTGCTTTCAGTCTGTTTTTTACTGCCCGCTATCTTTCGCTCAATTCCCTTCATAATAATGCTCTTTATTACATTCTCATGGCTCACGCATTAAATATTACTCTCGTAAAAAAATTAAAAAGAAAAAAAAAAAAAATAGCGAGCTAAACAATGGCAGTCACTTTGTGAGAACAACAACAAGATACAAAAACAACATCAAATATGATATAAAATATTCTAAAATTCTAAAATATTCATTATTTTAAGCAAAATGTATCCGATTAATTCCATTACATTTAACAGTTCAGACATGTTTTTCTCTTAACCAGTCTACACTTTGGCGGTCTGTGCTTTCCCCAAAATAAGCATTGTTTAAAAGAATATTCTTATCTTATATTTTACAACCCATTTAAATGGTGATTAAGCGTTAAGTGATTCCTAGTTTATTTTGGCGTTGATGTTGTTGACTGTTTGGCATAATTTTTTAGGAAAATTAGAAAATTTATTTTAGAGTCTATTTTGTTTTACATAAATTTGGTTTTTAATATGTAATAATTATTTGAGCTAAATCTTGTCTATTTTACTGCTGCAGAAATTTTAGATAAAGACAGACGCAAAATAAAACTACTCCATGTTGTATTTAAAACAATGATGGCCAAACACATACATTTATAGCTGTGTGTTTGTACTCGTAGTAGAAAAAAACGAAGTATATTTATGAAAAGCAAGGCGAATTCATTACTAGGTGAACTTAACAACTCAAGTGATTATATTTTGATTCTCGCGTTTTTTCCAATGAGACTGTCAAATTTTTTTTTTTTTGTTTACAAACATTTTTGGGCCATTTTAATCTGAAGATTTTTTTTATATGATTTAGTGCGATTGCAAGAAATTTGTGTGAATTTAAAAGTGAAAACTAATATAATCTGTGATTTTAATTACAAACAATTATAAAAGTTTATATTTAACGTTTATATAAAATTTGAACAATCTCAGGCAAATTTAGATTTTGACATTCACGATATGTTTTACAATAACAAAATACATATCACTGAATTCACCTTCCCGCTTGCATTCACCTGTATAAGTTCGTCTTGATGAAAAGTTATGCAGTGAGACTTTATTTCATTATCATTGATGATTTTTTTTTATCTTTGATGATCTTTGTTAAAATGTGATCAAAATATCAACCAAGGTGTGTCCATTTCTAAAAGATGGCATCGCTACGGCATGTGACAGCTATTTCCTACTGGTAATAGCGTGATCATTTAAATCTATTGTTTACAATTTTGAATGCGAGCTTAGTGGTTTTTTCTGACTTAAGCATTCAGAAATAATTTTGTAAAAATAATTTATAACTGCAAAAAAAGTTTTAAACATTTTTGACAGGAGCAGCTCGCTCACTCCACGTCAAGGCAGCTTTAATAGGGTAGTGGTATAAGCATAGCTGTCTTTCGTTTTCTTTGCCTAAATTTGTCAGAAACACATAAACTTTCTTGTTTTTTCAAGCAAAATTTTGACAACTGTTCGTAAACTCTACCAACAAAATACATGTTGATGTTTTTTGGTGTTGCATTTATTGTAATTCTGCCACTACCTATTAAAACTGCCTTGCTCCACGCCTGTTTTTGTTAGCGCTGCCACCTTTTTGACGTTACTGCGCCTTGGCATCAACTAAATAAATGCACTTGTTTCTATAGAAGCGAAAATGTTTATACTGCACAAGACGTTATTTCTAGTATATACGAGTAACTGAGGCCGTCGCAGCAGCTCCTCTACTCTCGAGCATAGGAAACTCAAATTTCGGCCGACGCTGATTTAATGATGAAACAGAATACATCCGCAACTTCAAGCAAAAACGACTCTCAGAGAAAACAGGCACATAATTGAAACGACGGCTGCAACTTTACAAACTGTCATTTAATGTTCTTGTTTATTAGTTAAAAAAAAAAAACGCTTTGTCTTTTATTTTTATTTTTCTTCGCAGTAAAGCTTTTGAAGCTTTGGTTTTGTTTACAAAATGTATGAGATTTACTAAAAGTGTGGTAACATTGTTGAAAGCTTTTCTGCTTCAAAGTGAGAGCATAACAAAAATCGCTGCCAAAATAAAATAGATCCTATTTTACGACCGCATTCTCTGGCGTTATTTTATGCCAAATTGTGCAGAGAAAAACATCATGCCCTAGTTCTGTTTCATCATTTAAAGCGAGGTGCATTAACGTATACACGGTGGCAGCGCTACGGCATGTGACAATTTTTTACTACTAGCAATATAGGAAGCTATTTACGTCAAATGTATTGTTTACATTTTTGAAAGTGAATTTAGTGTTTTATTCTGAATTAAACATATACAATTTATTTTGTGAACATAAAAATAATTCAAATAAATATAATTTATAATTATGAAAAGGTACATTCATAGTTTATAATTGTGAAAATAATTACAAATATTTTTGATAAACATAGTTTACTACATGCCTGTTTTGTTGTATTGTTGTAATTTTTCTCTAGTGCTGCCACCGTGTATACGTTAATGCACCTTGATTTAAAGTGTTTGAGCATTTAAATCTTAATATATCTCTTATCTGTTTAATTTTGAATTTTATTTTTAATTTCAATTTAATTAACTTTACTAACTACATTTTTGTTTCAAATGCATGCAAATGTGTTTGGAAATTAGAAAAGTTTGAATTTATAATACAATATAACAAATGAAAATAGATTTATATATTATTAGTAAACTACAATATAGAATATACAATATATGATGTAAGAAGAGGGGAAAAAAGAAGAAAACAGTTTGAGATTCATATGCAACCAAAACAAAGCAGTAATGTATTCGCAGATTACCCATTGTCAATGTTCATGTATATGCACTGTTGTTCCCCTATTGAGCAGGAGGTTTTGATCGAGTGTTGATGCCCACATTTGAAAGAAAGAAATGTATAAAAAGAAATAAATTGGAGTTTATTAGTTAGTTGAGGTTGACTGATAAGGTATCGTTAGCTAAAATGTAAAAAGGTGTAATTAATAAAAAATTCAAAAGTTTGATTATTTCAAAATATGCCATTGAATAACAGGTCCTGACTAAATACTATAATAACTTTTTTACGATCAAAAACTAAATTAAAAGTTAGGAAAATTCTCTATAATAATATTTATACTTTCCAGTTTTTCGCTTCTGCTGTAAATTTTTTATGGCCAACGATATACTTTTGATTTAAAAAAAAAACAAAAATCTTTTAGAATTTTAAGCGGTTTTTGATTTCTTATAATCTTTAGCCCAATAAATGGCTATAATGAGAGCAGTTGACTTGTCGGGATACTATAGGGTAAATGGGATGAATACCATCAGTATTGATGGGCTGCGTTAAATTCACTAGTAAATCCAGGTTCTTTCAGGAATACCAAATGTCTTTTAATGAGGTAGCAAAACATTCAAATATGTAGCTTTTCAGGACCCCAAAATACTGTAGCATTTGGATTGACCGGGCTCTGTTTACAGCAAATAAATAAGCTCTGTATGAGTACAGCTCATTAACATGCCAGTAGGCATAGAGAATCATGTGAGTAGACTAAATCTACCCTTTAATAGTTTATGTAAAATTGTGGAGATGAGAAGAAGGAAGAGAGTATTGAACATTTTATCTGTCGTTGTAAGGCTCTTTCTTTTATAAAAACCTTTGGCAGATATATGCGTGGTCAACGACCTCAATCTTTTCTCCAATGGTTTGGATCTGAATTGGATGGGATACGTAGGCCTTACAGGCTGCATATCTCTCTCAGGCAAAACAACGAAACAAATAATAAACCTAGCTGGACTGATTTTCATCAAACTGGTGACTTATACGACCTAGTCTTATCCAACCTCGCCATAACATGTTATGACTAATAAATATGATAATAAATGTTCTTAAACAACATCTAAAAAATTTATAGTATTTTTCAACTATTTACGATTTTATGGTTTACTCGAGAAATAATTAAGACGAATTATATTTACGTTGCTTCTTGTTTTCCCATTAAAAATCCTGTCTAACTAATAAACTTTGATTTCTGCAAACTTTTAGTTTATTATAAATAACAAAATATATCCAAAGCCAAACTAAATAACACATGACCCAACAGGAGCTTACAAAAATTAATGCCAAGTAATTAAATACAATTTTTTTCTCTCTTAAAATTAAGACTGCAAATGGTCATAAAACAGAATCTCATTAGCTACGTACATTACAATTCACTTACGAGTTTAGAACAACATGAGGTTTTTACCGCTGTAACAGTCACACACGTGCACTTACCCACACACTTACACTAATATCGTACCTAGGATAATATTTGCACTCACACTGACTCATAATGTTTTTGTGGTTTTTGGCAAACTAAATCTGCCTTTGTTTTATTTAATTTGTTAAGTTATTTAAGAATGTTTATAAAAACATTAAAAGAATAATATAAGTTAAGTATCTCACACTTTAGCAAACTAACTTGCACACTAATACACACACAAAACTATATGTGGTCATAAAATTTTGTTCATACACACGCTGTTTGGAAGCGGAGGAAAAATCCTTACATTAATCTTACGTAACGGCACGTTTTTGTGCTGTAATTAAGCACATATTAGAGCTTGAGTTTTTGTTTTTAGATAAAAGAGACAACTTATAAAAAGTCTTTGGAGCATCTGGTTCTTTTATATATTGATAATAATAAACATACGTAAGCTGAGCACTTCCTCTGTCCAGCTTTTTTTATAATTTTGGAACTTTCGAAGTCGGATAACATAAATTATGAAAGTCATTCTCAAATATAGGGGTAATCAGCTTTGTGACCGAAAATATTCAAATTTAGAGTAATTTTTGATTTTTCATCATATATTTTAGTAGCTATATCATTACTTGCTGAAGCGTTCGAACTCTTTCCTGTATGCATTTGCCTACACAGTTAGAGAAAGAGTAGAATTCTCACGTTTTTGGTCCAAAATCCATAAAAAATTCCAACTCATTCGTATTTCTCCCACTTCTGGTTCCTTATATTACAGGTGTGAGTATTTGTTACAAGGCAACAGCACCTCGACGACTGCAGTTAGATTTCTAGAAAGTCCAAAGCCCTTAAGGAATGCTAGTCTTCAGACAACTCACTTGTCTTTCCTCCACTTCTGGTTTCCTACATAACAGGTATCTGGACTAGAGTTTGCAAGTTGGTGGCTCAAAGTCTATTAAAAGTCTCGACGCTTAACGAATTCACCCGTATTTGATCCACTTCTGGTTCCTTGCATTACAAGTATAAGTATATATTGCAAGACTGCAGCACTTCTGTGATTGCAGTTAGTCTCCCGTAAATTGGAAACAGATCCAAATTATCAGGAAATAATAAAAATGTCTACTGGTGGAGGTCTAAGGCCAAGACAAGATACAAAAACCTCAACCGCACGAATAGCGCCAAGATGGTCTGTTAAACAGAACCTCCTGGGATGTGTTAGTTTCTGTTATGCCAGCTAAGCGCTGACGAGGGGCTTCGGCGCTACCAACACAGCCTAGGCCATAGTTTTATTTGCCAGAATTTTATTTGATTTTCCTCTATGCCTCCTTCCCCCTATGTCGCAGAGTACAGTTTTAATAAGCCAACGTAAATTTTTTTCCCCGGAGTTCAATGTGGCAAAAATATTGATGGGGGACTGCGATAATAGTAATAATATTATAGTTGATTTTGAAAATGGTATATTAAAATAATAAGGCTTGTCAATTCAATAACGTCGTTTTCTGCGATAAGCAGCCATGTTCTGAGAAACGCGTGATCTGAAACCACAAAGCATTCTGAAATACGCTTAACTCATTTTTAGGTGTTCTAAGGAATGCGCGTTTTGCTGGCTAATCGGAGTTTTATCCCAAAAAATACAACATGTGTTTTAAATATCTATAGATTTTTGGTTTATACATCGGGTTTTAATTCAAGTTTTTCCTTTCTAAAGTTTATTTCTTAAGAAGGATTTTCTTACAATACAAATTTGCTGTGATCAATAATTTTTGATTGAAGAAGAAAAGAAAAATAATAATAAAATCTTTAGATAAATATAGATGGTGGGGGCGCTGGTGAATCGTGAATAATTCACAACGTCATACGCTGATTTTCCATATATATTCTATTGGTGCAATATGAATAGGAAATCCACGAAGAAATTCACACTGATATTACACCATCGACCGATTGTTGGCTAAAAACATCGCTACAAGTATTCCATAATTCCGCGAAATATAGTGCTCCATTTGTTTTCTGTTTGTATTATGCACATAAATGTCATATTTGATTAACGTAAAACGCCATTTACAATTGCTAATACATCTTATGATAGGCTGATTAATTTTACGCCATGCAGTGCTTGGATTTCTCCGACATCATAATAAAGAAATTGTTTTGCATTTCTTTTACAGCCAGCGGAGCCATTCCCTTTTACTTTATTACTGTAAGTGAAAATGTGGTCTTTTTGCCTCAAAAGATCTTAAAACAATTACATGGCAACCAGCACACATGCTTATGAGTGAAGAACACAGAACACAACTTGCTTTGAACGAGGCCACTGGGAGAACGCTAATGAACTTGTTTCAATAAAACCAAGAACCGACTTTACTTACTAACAGCAACGACAGTAACAGCAACAACATGAAGGCAGCTAACATCAACACAACAACAATAACAATATGGTTGTCATGTTATTGTTTAGAAATTTGAATTTGTTTATATGTTTGCGTTAACAATGTTTGTGCATAAGCGAGCGCAATGCATGGCATGGTAACCATTTCCTGGACTAGCGGTAGTTTTAGCGGTATATGTTGTTGTTGTGCTTTTGGTTTTTATGGCTTTGTTGGTTAAAGTATCATCATCAACAAATAGCGAAGGAATGAGTTGGAAAAGGAATATTTAATAATCCTAAAAATTCGAACGGTTTCACAGCTGTTGCTGGTTGAGCAGCCAGTAACTCCGTAAGGGCAATTAATTACACTTGGAATTACCCATTAAACGATGTACATTTGTAACCTAATTAAGGCAAAATTATAGGATCTTGGCGTTTCTCTTGCTTGGACATGACAAACAGTTGAACAAACATTTTGCTGTTGTTTATTTTAAATATGTATTTGCTTTTTTTTGTTCTTTATTCAAATTCCTGTTCGTTGTTTGTTTTTGCTTTATACTAGTGTATGGTATACATATCTATGTTTTTATAATTTCTGCTTCATTTCAAACTTTTACTTCGCAAGATTGTTGGCTATAGACAAAAAATTAAGATAAACTGCTTAATTAGCATTGGCCTCATTTGCTTTAAAAATAATTATGTTCAACCATAATAAAATTGTTGGTGTCTTTGATGTCTGAAGTTGGACGAATAAAATCATAAATTTTGATGGAAATTACCAAATAATAAATAACAGTAAATTTTCCGCCAGAAGTGATAGCTTACGCATACTTATTATCGTAATTATATAAACGTTTAGATAGTGCTTAAATTTATGAAAAAAAGTAATAAATTTTTTGGGGGTATTAGAGTAAATTAATGCAAACAATTTTGCTTTAAATTTGTTATAACTAACAAAAGATCCGCGAACAAAGCATGATGCTATAAAGAAAATGGGGTTTTATTATATTTGCTTTCTATTTTAGAAGGTAACATTTATTATTTATATATAAAATGTTAACAATTTATGTTTGTAGCAGATACTTTTTTCACTTCCTGCTAAATAAAAGCTTAGGAATAATTTAAAAATATTGAAGTGTTTCATTATATCTAAATGCCACGTAAAATATTTTCAGGACATTGATGCAGAATATCTGTTTGGAAAAGGAAACATATTGGCTTACTTTATTTTTTAGTGAAAAAATGTAAAAACTAAAAAGAACACAGGTATTGAATGTTTTTTTTTAAAAATCGAAATGCGGAAATGGTTAAAACCCGTAGACCTTTTTGTATGAGTGATTATTTATAGAGATATAGGAACAATATTACTCATACGCATACTCATATTGGCTTTCATAGCGCATCGAACTAAAATGTAAAATATTGTTTCTCGATGGGATTAAAACACAAATTTCCTATTTAATAATTAAGTATCTATTAGGTGTAATAATTCAAAAATATATATTAAGCACTTCGCTCAGTAGTGCGATTCTGTAACTTTAAACAATAATAGACATTGTTATCTTGTCAACCTAGAAAGTTGTTTGCAGTTACGATTGGTTTTTATTCTGTAACGAACGAATAATAACTTTGACAAAAATTTAAGTCAAGTGGCATCGCTATGAACACATATGTCAAAAAGCGAAAACACCAAAAGAAAACAAAACGGAAACATTGCCGCCGAAGTAAGAACAAAATTTGCTTTCCATTTAATATTGTTTAATTTTTGTAAAGTAATGTAATTAATGTAATATAATAAATGAGTAATGTGGAATAATATATTTTATTAAAACTTTTCAAGTCAATAGAACAAAAATGTATAGTGTTTATAAAACTAGCCAACTTAGAGAAAACTGTTGTTTATTTCATGACAACAGCTAACTGAAACAATAACAAGTATTGTCAAAAGCTGTACAGAATAGCAAAATCGCTAAGTCGCTTGTTTAATTTTTTTTAACTATAACCACTTTTGTTAAAAATCTATAGAGAATAGCACCATATTAATATTAATAGTGTTGGATGTAACATAGTATGATTAATTCCAATAATAGTATGGTTGGCCATAACAAATGTAGTGGATGTGACAATAGTATGGGTGGGTACGACCATAACATGGTTAGCCGGAAGTATGGTTGGCTACGTCATAGAATTGTTGATTACCAGACGCATACATACATATGTTTAAATCTTAAACTATTCTTTTGATTTACACTGAAAACTGTTTTTTGTACAATTTTATCTTTTTTGTTAACATTAACATATGTACATTTACAAAAATATTTTTCTTTAAATTTTTTTAATTTCAAAGAGAAACTAAAACTAATAGAAAATTATATGCTAGCGACGACAATGAAAATGTCGTTAATGACGCTAATAGAAAGAAGCTGAATTATGTCGTATGTGTGGTAGCGTATCATACATTTGATAAAAACAAATTACTTGATATTGGGCGTGATAACGGCTGTAGTTGTTTTAACTAAAATTTTCATAAATGCTATCATTTTGTACAACTATATTTCAAAAGTTATAGACGGTAACAATAGCATTATGGAAATGCTCACACTAACATAGTTTTAGTGCAATAAACTGTAACTAAACTGATAATACTCTATTTTTAACAATGACACATAATGTTATGGCATACATGCTAATGTTTTAGTAACCATATTTGAAACTGCATTTTCTTTGCGTGTACGATCTATTTATTTTGACTAACACTTACCGCTACAGCCATTTATTGCAAAACGGTGGAGGCAAAATTGTACACCTAATATATTTACCGTTGACTTAAATAAATACTAGGCAAAGAACTGTGAAAAAGATTTACATCAGCACCTGCCTTTACGGCCTAATCTGATGGTGGACCAGTTCCACGAGTGAATTATTCACGACCAGCGCCCCCATGTGGCTTTCTAGAACCAATATACAATAGCAATTTTTTCCATATGTTTGTAGCCATATGAGCAACTTCTTGTTGAGGAGTTCAGACCTTCAAATCCCTCCTGTATGCATTTTCGCAGCATTTAAGGGAAAACAAGGCTTAATGAGTTGGTAGGCCGAAGCCCAATAAGCCTTAAACCAACTCACCCTTCAACCCTCACCACTGGTTCCTCACAGTACAGGTATCTGTTGTAAAGGCAACAGATCATCGGGAGGTTGTTAGTCCCCGAAAAAGTCACGCCAAACAATTATCAAGGATACTAACAATCCTTTCCTGCGTTTTAGGTTTCAACCACACCCAGAACGTTTTAGCCAAGGCAGGCATCTCAACCATTATCAGCCCGGGTTGAACTGCAAGCAGAACCACGCGGGGGCTATGCTGATCCCCGTCCAGCCAATGTAAACCTTTGGTCAGGGTTTCGGAAGCCACTGCAACATAAGTCATGCTGCTTGCTAGAGTTTTGTTTGCCTCACCAAACAAGGGCCCATTTCCCCTCTTTACCCTACAATCAGAGTGCTCAAGTTAGGAAAACGCCAAGGCAAAACCTGTTCCCTGGCGGGACTAGACAAAGAACTCTTAGATCAGTGATCAGCTTGCAATGCTTGCAGGGTATCTAACTTATACAATGACATGCTCAGTGTTGTCTTTGTGGCGACCGCCGCCTTAGATACTTGTAGATATACATAAAAAGAATTAAGACATACGATTATTATAAATAGTTGTTCTTGATTGTGAGGCTAGTCTTAATACACACGTAGACTATTTTATACCGGAAGCTTCTCCTTGCTCATTTAGTAAAAGAAAATGACAGGGCTTTTCTGATCCCTTAACGTTAGGAGTTTTGTGCACAGATTTTGCCCGATCTAAATTAGAAAATTGTAATTCCATTTATAATACGCATATAAATAGAAGTGAAAGACTTCAAAGTAAATTTGTCACATATGTTCTCCATATTGCCGACTTCAATAATGCTCTTTTTAGGCTTAAGCCGCTTTGCATTAGAAGAACTAGTCATTCATGCACTATAATATATAATTTGATCATTGATTGTGTCTATTTGTTGAGATTGATTTAATTTAGTGTACCCATTAGAAACCTTAGATCCAGTAATCTGTTTTATTTTTGGATGCATGGGACTAATTAAGCAATGCGTGAGACTTTGTTGCGAGTACAAAGTGCCTTATATATTGGGAGTAGTATTGTCAGTATTCCTATTTTTCTCCATTAATAGATTAAGTTAGTATTATATAATCAGGATTTATTTCATACACTATTTAGTTATATTGTTTTAGCCTGTTAGGCTGTTGTATTTCCATAGAAGATTATGTAAATGAAAAAAATTTTGAAATATAATTTTAGTTTCAGACCTGATGTAACATGAAAAATATATGTAGAAAATAAACAGCCAATTTGGTCAACGTTGGATTAGTATTTTTCTTATTTGCTTATGTAACAAAGCGCAACCCTGATCCAATGAAGATTCTTATGGTTTAAGCAAGTTTCGAAAAATGACAAAGTCCTCTGGGATGTCAAATGTCTTATCGTATTACTTGTCATTTTCTTAACGCTTTACGTTCACACTAACCCACTTGCATGTATCATTTGATTTTTGGACCAGCATTAATACAAAGTGTGGTAGTCTGAAATGGTCTTGAGCAATATTCACTTATAAAATTCGGCAATTTTGTTTTGGGTTCATTTATAGAGTCAGAGAGTATAATTCAGATGACATACCAAACCAAACAGTTAAACAACGTTTGCTAACTTAATAAAAAACACATTTTATATTGCACTTATTATGATTGAGATATACTTTTAAAAACATTTTTTTTCTTGTCGCATTTTGAACTGGTGAATCAAACGGCTTCACCATACTCGTTGCTGTTCTCTGCTATATACGTATAAATAAACATATATAGCACCCATTTTTAATATATGTAAAAAATGTTAGTATATATTTATAAAAATTGCCTTTCGTAAAAGATTTTTGTGTGTAAATATTTGTAATTTTATGTTCTTTGAAATGTCATAAAATATGCTTAAAACACAAAGTTAAGAATTTTGCTCGTTTCTGCATTTGGAAGATGAATAAAATCACTTCACCGTGCTCATTGCAGCTCTTTGGTATATATGTATAAACAAACATATAGCACTTATCTTTAATACATGTAAAAAATATTAGAATAAGTATATTTATAAAAATTGCTTTTCATGAAAAATATGTGTGTGCAAATATTTGTAATTTTATGTTCTTTGAAATGTCATAAAATATGCTTAAAAAACAACGTTAAGAATTTTGCTTGTTTCTGAAGTTGGTTGTTTTATATTTTTCCCTGAATATGTTCTTTGAAGTGTCACAAAATATGTTTTAAACATATTAAAGTTAAGAATTTTGCTCATTTCTGCATTGGGAAGATGAATAAAATCGCTTCAGCGTGCTCGTTGCTGCTCTCTGGTATATATGCATAAACAAATATATATAGTACTCATGTTTAATACATGTAAAAAATATTATTTATAAAAATTGCTTTTCATGAAAGATATGTGTGAGCAAATATTTGTAATTTTATGTTCTTTGAATTGTCATAAAATATGCTTAAAAGATAACGTTAAGAATTTTGATTGTTTCTGAAGTTGGTTGTTTTATATTTTGCCCTGAATATGTTCTTTGAAATGTCACAAAATATGTTTAAAACACAAAGTTAAGAATTTTGCTCGTTTCTGCATTTGGAAGATGAATAAAATCGCTTCACCGTGCTCGTTGCAGCTCTCTGGTATATATGTATAAACAAACATATATAGCACTTATCTTTAATACATGTAAAAAATATTAGTATATATTTATAAAAATTGCTTTTTATGAAAGATATGTGTGTGCAAATATTTGTAATTTTATGTTCTTTGAAATGTCATAAAATATGCTTAAAGGACAAAGTTAAGAATTTTGCTTGTTTCTGAAGTTGTGTGTTTTATATTTTTCCCTGAATATTAAAAAGAAAAATGTATGCATATTTTAGTATAAAAAAACGATAAGATATGTAAAAACTTAAGCATAAACATAGATTCGTATACTTCTTTACACATGAATATAAAATAAAAATGTCGATTACAATGGCCAAAGGCAACTACTACACAAATATGCAATATACAGATGGTTTTATTTTTTTCCATGTAGTACATACTTATTTACTTATATATGAATACATATAAATCTAATGGGAAAGGTGGACTATAGTTTCCTACTTTTGCAGAATAAAGCCATTTTGTAGGTTTGCAAATCTATTGTTTTTGCATTGTTTAAAATAGAAAAGAGCAAAAATAAACTCTGTTATATGTTTTTATTTTTTATTTGTATTATAAAGAGTGGTTCAACCATAATGCATGATGTTAATTTGGATTCCATATTAACGCAAAGCTATCGTCAAACAAAACAATGTTTGACAAATTAAACCATGGGAAGGTCTGAAATTCAGCAATGCGTTAAACTGTTGAAGCCTTTTACAAAAATAAGCATTAAAATGCATTTAGTACACTTCGCCATCAGCGACGAGGCACACCATCACCTCAGTGGCTTGATCAATAAGCAGAATTGTCACATGGGGGGGAAAGAATCCATGAGTGATTGGTAAAAAACAAATGCATCCACAAAGAGTAGTTGTTAGGTGCGGTTTACAGGCTGGCGGGGTCTTTGGGCTGTACTACTTTGAAAATGAGGTCGGCTAAGCAGTTATCATAAATAGTGTTAAGGAGCTCATGACGGACTTCTTGAGGTCAGAAATTAAAGATATAAACCTGAACAATATGTGGTCCCAAGTGGATGGTACAACTTGCAGCAGCTATCATGAATAGTGTTCACGAGTTCATGACGGACTTCTTGTGGCCAGAAATTGAGGATATGAATTTGAACGATATGTGGTTCCAATTGGATGGTACCACTTGCTCTACAGCCAACGAAACAATGGCTCTTTTGCGCGACAAATTCAACGGACGTATTATCACACGTCGAGGCCATGTTAATTGGCTGCCACGATAACCAGCGATGAGGCTCACTATCACCTCAGTGGCTTGATCAATTGTCACATTTGGGGAAAATGCATTTACAAAGAGTAATTGTTTGGTGCGGTTTACAGGCTGGCGGGGTCTTCGGGTTGTACTACTGTGAAAATGAGGTCAGCTAAGCAGTTATCATGAATAGTGTTAAGGAGCTCATGACGGACTTCTTGTGGTCAGAAATTAAAGATATAAACCTGAACAATATGTGGTCCCAACTGGATGGTACAACTTGCTCTACAACCCACGAAAAAATGACTCTTTTACGCGACAAATTCAATGGATATATTATCTTACGTCGAGGCAATATTACTTGGCTGCCACGATTACGCGATTTGATTTTTAAGCCCATAAATTGATAATATGGTCCAGGACAATATGCCGCTTCAGCATATTGCCTTAGAGCCAACAAAATAATGTGTTATTTGCGTGACAAATCCAATGGACGTATTATCACATGTCAAGGCGATGTTAATTGGCTGCCACGATCATATGATTTGACACCATTGGAATTCTTTCTTTGGGGATGTGTAAAAGAAAACAAGCCAAGAAAATTTCGAGAACTGTAGGATGAGATAATTGGGCACATTAACGATATTAAATCTCAACCATGTCTCAGAGTCGTTGAATTAATGGACCATTGGATAGGGGTATGCCGCTAAAGCCGTCGCAAGCATTTGGCCATATAATTGTTATAGATCCTTCTCCCCATAAAAAAATATTAAGATAATTTTAAAAAACTTTTTGTTTTTTACGATGAACTTTGTGCGTTTTGGTTGATCAACTCTTTATTTGGTAGACTGAAATAATTGAGTGCCATAAACTTGATATCATCAGCCTGAAAAATTCATGTGAGTCTTTCAGTATTTTAAGCGTGGTTATGGCAGGATTAGAAATTCATTTGTATCAGCGGCGGAGTCCTTATTTGGTGATAAACTAACTTCATGAGGCGAATTATTAACGATTCACTAATGCCCCATGTGACTCACAAGTCTCATATAGGTCGCAATTTATGTTATAAGTTTGTAGCCATATGGGCAATCCTCCTTGCTGAAGGGCTCGGCCCATTTAATCCCCTTTACATGCAATTTTTTAGGCAGTCAATGGAAGACAAAATTTAATCAGTTTGTAGATTGAGGTTCAGTAAGAGCTTAAACAACATCACCTCCAATTTCTTACATTACAAGTATCTGTTGCAAGACAACAGCATCTCGAGTATTATTAGTCGCCGGACACCGAAATGCAACATTGTTACCGGGGAAACTAATCCCCCTTGGTTTAAACCATAGCCAAAATATTTCAGGCAAGATAGGCACATCAACTACCATCAGCGCCGAGATGGTTTGCAAGCAGAACCTTCCGGGGGCTTCTCCGATCCACATTCTGCCAATTTTGATGAAGACTTCTAAAGTACAGTACAATATAAGTCATGCGGCTTCCTATAGTTTTATTTGCTACAACAAACGAGGAATGGCTACTTCTTGTATGATATAGAACGTTAAAGAAGGGGTAGGTTTGCTTTGGTGTATACACTGCTCTCCTGGATGACTATTCTTATGGCAAAAAAGCTATATATATTACAACCAACTCCTCAGCAATTCAATCATTATCGCCAACTGATGTAGCGCAATACGTTTTACGCGTAGCTGCTTTAAATTGCTTTTGCCCCAACCATTTTAATGTGAGAACAAAACTAAAATCAAACTTAACCAACCAGTTATAACTTCTAAAAGCTGAACAAGAAATATAAAGTTTTCCAGAAAGTAAAAGAAAATAATGAAAATAATAGCAAAGCAAAAGTTTGTGGAAGAGAAAATATTTATAACACATACATTCATCATTTCTTGCTGCTGTAACTGCATTTTTAGCAGCTAAACGAGAGTTTCTCTTGGCTGTTAAAAAGAAATAAAAATCTAAAAGCTTCACCCGATGATAATAAATAATACGAAACAGGTATGTTGAATATGGTAGTTGAGCTGTTTTTTTGCAGCTTTTCGCATTATTAGGGTGCAGCTTTGTTTATTAAATCAAAATCATTTTAGAACTATTGTTGTTAAAGAAGAAAAATAAAAAGCGAGAAATATCCTCCCCATCAGTGTTCATGTGTATGCGCTGTTTTTCCTACTGTTAGGGCTGTTAAGTTAGAGTGATAATAGGCTAAAACGTTAAGTCTCTCCATAATGTAATATTAAACAACAGTGAATAAAAAGCAACTGTCAGCTGTTATATGCGTTGTTTATTAAAGCAAAGTTGCCAACTCAAAGCTATGAATCTCTCAAAGAACACACAGTAGTTAGCCTTGATTATTGGACTTAGTACTCTTCACTCGAACATACAAGACTCCATTGTTTGCTCTACCAATAGTAAGAAAGGTTGAACTCGAGGTATCAGATAGTTTGAAATATCTGGGTATCTACCTGGATTCCAAACTATCCTGCCAGTGGAATATCCAGTCAAGGCCAGAAAAAGAGGCTATCGCCTTAATTTCATGCAGAAGGGCCATTAAAAAGAATTGGGGAATGAATTCTTGGAATCCCTGCTGGCTATTTGATACGGTTGTTAAGCCTATTGTAATTTATGAGGTGCTCATATGGTGGAAGTGGTTGAAGAAAACAACTTATTGCAAAAGCGTAGAAAATATTATGCGTACTCCTGCTTTGATGGTGACTGGAGCTTCCGGGACTACGCACTAAAGCACTTTTCACTATGCAGAACTGGCTGCTGGATGACCTCATGGTGAAATAAGTAGAGATGAATTCGGCTATCAGATTATGACCAAATGGGGCGTGGAAAGTGACGACATATGGTCATGCCTCAATAACAAGAAGAATAGTGAACCTTCCGTAAAATATCGGTTATTACTCACCGGCTCCACTACCCGATAACAGATTTGATGTAATTTTGTCCGGCACGATATCGCAGGTGATCGGTGTATACCGAAAAGAGGACGTGCTCTCGAAATCTTTACAGATGGATCAAAGTCGAACTCGGCAGTTGGTTGGTGTATCTTTATTCGCCTGTATGAGATGAGGACTAGTTTCAAACTACAATGAGTGTAGCGTAGCGCAGGCGGAAATCGTGGGCATACTAAGTTTAACTAACTGTACGGTACCACATACGTGGAGGATATCTAATAGTGAAAGGCCAATGTAAGCGGCTTGCGGCAACGAGCGGCAACCACCTGTTCTATTTGCCGCTTGAGTTTATTTGTTGTAGGCAAAAGAACGCGGCAAATTGAAGAAAAATTTGTGCTTCGAAGATTAAACAAAAAAACTTAAAAAAATTTTTTTTAAGCCAAAATAAGTAAACAAATTCAATTGTTGAAATTTCAAAACCGAAAATTAATTTCTGTCTTTTATTTTTTTTCCTTTACTTTTTGGTTTGATAAATTAAAGCGGCAAAACAAAAAGTTAAACTGAATTCAATATTGCCGCTCGGCCGCCTTTAACGGCATTGCCAAATTAAATTAAATTAAATTCAATATGTTGAAATTTATGTACGAATATTTTTATAAAAAATATAATTTTTTGTAAATGGGTCACATTGTTGCCGCCCACTGCCGCATGCCGCTTACATTGCCCTTTCACTATAAATTTGTACTGATAGTAAGGCTGCGCTGTATACACTAGCTGGGGTATATACGGCGTTCAGGTTGGTTCTTGAATGCCGGATATCTCTAAATGAGATAGCGGGACATTCAAACCTGAACGAAAATGTTGTAGCGGGCGATCTGGCAAAGGCTGGTGTGCAGCTCAAGACAGATTTAGTCTAGTGAGGTTACATGTAGAATATCAAGTCTGACATGACCCAGGAATAATAACAGAAGATCTTTCATCCTTAAGAGCACGTCTCGACGGAGATTGCATTCATTTTTTGTGGCAGTTTTGACGGGTCACTGCCACATACAGACGTATGCATCTTTCTGCCAGTAATTGTTATATAAGTGATTTGTATCTAGGCAGACTGATGTTGCCTGATAACATAACCTAACTATCCACCACGAAAAACACTGCTTCTTTTTGTTATGCTCACACATCAGTGATATTATTATTATATACACCTATACAAATTGACTAGTTACGATACCTATCGAATATCAAGGATGACATGGCTCAGATGTTATAACAGAAGAACTATCATTAGGGACATGTTCCGATGGAGGTTATGTTTTGCTGTTGTGGTCCTGCCGGGACATTGTCTCCTTGACGTAGGCAAGGATATTAAATCTTCCATTTAAGGACTTCTGTAGAAGTGGTAGAGACGAGGAAGAGGTAGAGCGTGTTTAACACTTCCTCTATCGGTGTTCAGGTCTTTCTTATATAAGGGCTTCGTGGCTAAGCAGACTGATGCTATATGATTTGGTCTCGGAATGAGCTGTAAGTGGATTGGACTTCTTTATCTGATCTTTGGGTTGGTTCTGAACCAGTGATATGCATACCTACATATACATATCATACCCAGGCAACACAAAGGAACCGAATTGGATCCAAGTGGGCTGGATTTTCAATGGCTGGTAGCCTGTTTAACTTAACATAACCTAACCTATCCTTGATTATTAGTCTCATTCCGAAAATCATGCGTCATACCGATAATTATCACGAATTGCACCACACAACCTATTTAATGATTTGAATAATTTTAAACATTCTGTATTCTCCCTATTGAAAACTCTCATGCATACAACTTGCTTTTCGCAACAGCAGCTTTTAGCCAAAAGTGGCAAGTTGCTACTTGGTAAGTAAATTGTCTTACAATGTTGAAAAAAATGCATAAATTTGTTAATTTTTAACTTCATTTTTCTAAGATGAGTTCAATTTAATATTTCTTGAAAGTTTTGAAAAATTTAACATGTTAAAGATTTAAATTAGACAACAACAAGTTGCTTTTACCCGTCTTGCAAGGATATCCTGGGGATAACAAGAATAGAGGAGAGTAAAAATAAACAAAAGGGGGGCTAAAAACATTTTTCTGACAGTAATTGGAAAGCTTTTCATCCTGTTTGAATATAATGCAAATATATGTACTCTACTCGGGTTTTAGTGTAAAAGTGAAAAAGTACAAAAAAATTAAAAAATCTTTAACGCTTTTAAATATAATAAAAGAAGGAAGGCAGGGATAACCTTAAAAGACCGGTAGTGTTAATTTTGAGAAAACAAAAAAATATTTGAGAAAATAAAAAAAAATTGTAAAACTTGAATTTAAATAAATATTATTTGGCCTGAAGAAGCTATCCAAAGGCAAGCGAAATATTGCCAGATAATAAAGAACCAAAAAAACCAAAAACTTCCAAAAGGACTTTAAGCTTGATCAGTTACACAATATTAAGAAGAAAAAAACAAAGGTCAAAATAAAGAAATAATAAGAATATATTTTTTTTAATTTCTGCAATCTATATAATTTTGTGGCCCACTGCTAAAAATTATGAAACTTGGCTTAAGAGTAAGCCATTAAGTTGTTATATTTTCTCTCAATTGGTAAATAAATTATATTTTAACTTTCACACTTAAAAAAATACATAAGCAGCTGTACACATCGAAGAATACTGTAATGAAGTTGTCAGTTATTGATGATTACAAACTTTTGCCAAACATCAATTTTTTTAAATTATACATATGAATTATAAGTTTAGCTTTTTAAATTAAAAACAAAAAAGAAAAAAAAAAGTTGAGATCAGCAAAATTATATCTCAGATAAAGAAACATTATTTGAAACAAAAAAAAAAAAAAAATATTTATGTATTCCATCCCTACAAATTTGTATTGTGTGGCTTGTTTAACGGACGCAAAATATATATTTATGTGTATGTATGTATGTAAATGCAAAATATAAAATAAAAAATGACAATAAATAAGATAAATCGCACTTTATTAAGATTTATTGTAATAAATCACCAAAGGGATGTTAAACAGTTGACATATGTTTTAAAGAAAAATTCTCGTTACAGACACACACACACATACACAAACACACACTTACTCACTCACAACAACATATTTTCCAATTTAAAATAGAGATGTTGGCTTAAATGTAAAATATGTTTTTTTATATTGTTTTTGGTTTTAACCAAATTTATGGCTGTTGGCTAAAGTTTAAGGTTTTACAAATGGAGTAACGTCTGTTTGGATAGAAGTGGTAACTTAATCTGTCACATAAAAGTTGTTTTTGACATTTAAATTAAGCAGCAACAGAAGAGGTATAGAAGAAATGCGTAGTAGCTGAAAAGTAAGGCTCAAACGAAAAGCAAAATAATAAAATACCAGCAAAAAAAAAAAAAATATATATATATATATATATATATATATATATATATATATATATATATATATATATATATATATATATATATATATATATATATATATATATATATATATATATATATATATATATATATATAAGGTGGCGCAAAATTAATCACCAAGTTATTCTTTAAATACGAAAAAAATTTATTTTAGGCTTTTATAAAACACACGCCAAAAACTGCGAAACGATGTGTTCCCAAACAGCATAAAGAAACAAAATGGGAGCTGGACGTTACCTCAAAAACTTTGTTCTGCTTTCCTGTTTTGTATTCATAGTGCGGTCAACTTCCGCTGCAAGTTATTGTTAGCGCCACCGCTTCACACTTCAACAAAGACTCTAGGGGTGTACCGGAATGCGGCTGCTTAAGACCTCTAGGTGATCCTTGCGTCAACGTTTAATGGTTTAATTAATTTTTAGTTGCACCGGTCGCCTTCTACCTTCAGAAGTTTTTTCAGGAAGGCAAAAAAAAAAAAAAAAAAAAAAAATAGAATACTGGCTGCGCCAGTTATGTTATGGTATTTCCTGGAGGGTTCCTTAGGATTCGCAGGAAATACTTTATTATTATAGTATTTCCTGAAGGATCCCTTAGGGTTCGCAGGAAATACGTTATTTATTATTTTATTTAAATAAAAGCACGATAAACATACATTTTAATTAATATTGTTTATTGTTCATTGATTATTAATTATGATCCAATCCTCTTCACTAACTTCTGGCTTATATACATTTACTGTTTTATACAATTATTTGCTGCTGCTGCTGTTCTAACTGTTGCTGCCCGTTTTGCCAGCATGCCATGTTGTCAGCAGTTACAACTTTATTGGTTCTTGCGACATCATTGTTTCGCAACTGCTAAATTTTATATTTCGCAATATCAACCAATTGTGCTGTTGACCTAATTGGTTGAATTATTTCCGCATGTTGTTGTTCTTGTTGATATTGTGCAAATAACTCACAACATTGCGAACTCTACAAATCTTTAAAGTAATATAGTATTAAAATGTAATGATCTGCAAGCAAAATTGTTTATTAAATTCAATATTTCGTCTTAACTATTAAATTAATTTTAATATTATTGAAGATAACTGGAGCTGATTAGCAGAATTCACTAACATGAATAAAAATTTATTTTTACATATTCTTAGGTTTTGTATAATTGGTAGCAGGTTCATGTGGAAAAAAATATATGGTTGACACGACAATAGTCTAAGAGCAACATACTATTGTTGGATTATATGGTTATTTTTGATAATATTATATTGTTATATTTTAAACGACATTGATATACCATAACATAGTTTTGTAAAACAAATACCGTATATAACTATACTATATTCTAGTTCAACATTGTTATAAAAGTGAGTAACCTTAGTATTAGTTAAAGTTACCATATTGGTGTCATACCCAACCATATTATTTAACTAAACATCCTTACTTTTCTCAAAAATAACATATTCCTGTCATTGTAAATTGTAGAATTTAGGAATAGTTGTCAAAATTTTGACAACTATTCGTAAATTCTACCAACAAAATACGTGTTGGTGTTGTTTTTATTGTAATACTGCACTACCTGTATAAAGCTGCCTTGGCACAAATTTTAATGTAATGTCATAGAACAAATGTCAGAGAACAAATGATATGTAAAAAGAATTAGAATTAGAAATTATTATAAATAGCTGTAAAAGTTATAAATAAAGATCAGCATATTTTGGATTCTTAATCAAAGAGCATCACGTTATTCTAACTGAGTAATTTAACCGGTAGCTTGGTGTAATTGAAACGTGCTGCTAAATGCTAAGTGCAGCATTCAAAACTCCTTAGCATATCTACTTGTACGACACCTTTTGGACCTGCAGAATTTTTTGTGTTAATTGGTGGCCAATTGCGCCTTTTTTATCGCACTTTCCATAACTTTTTGCAATATTTCTGGTGATAACTAATTGCATTGCAATCGAATATTCTTCTTAAAATCTTGAGCTTGTTGGCATAAATCAGCGTCCTCAAGAAAGACCAGCGACCACGACAAATTGCCAAAAACGGGAGATTACTTACCCAGAAAATGCTTCTCTCACAATATCGATTGTGGCTCTTATTGTATGTATGGTGACGGTTAGACGGCTGAGTTGGTTAAGGGCTGATGATCTTAATGGATTTCAGCATAACAGCCCATTATGCCGTGACTAGGAGGCCTGAGCTATTCAGCAAGGTGTTTACCTCAAGCTTATGGCAAAAGTTACAACCTGAGTGAGTCTTACAAGCGACTCGGGGATATTGGTGAATCGTGAACAATACACACCGTGAAGTTGTCCCGTCATCAGAAAATGCCATTGAGGTGGCTGCTGATGTAAATCAATTCCCCATTCTGTCATAAGAATGGCTCTCTCTAACTTTTAATTCAAATACTCTTGTAGAAGCGTTCTAGCTGTGGTTTAAACCTAAAATGGTAGGAAGGCCAACTAGTGTCGCTGATAGCAATGGTGCGCCGTTTGTCAGGAGGGAATAACTAACCCAAAATGGCAGAAAGAGCAGTTAGTGTCTATGGTAACAATGGTGCATGTCGTTTGTCATGGGCTAATAACACCGATTGTCGATGTCTTGCAATACATACCTGTTATGTAAGAAACCAGTATGACGGTTAGCTGGGTGAGTTGGTTAAAGACTGATACTCTTAATGGATTTTGGTGTACCGACTCATTAAGCCTTGTTTTCCAATGATTATCTGGGAAATTGCTTACAGGACGGATTATAAGTCCTGAGCTCTTCAATAAGGGATTTGCCCATATGGCTACAAATATATAGCAAAAGTAGTGACCTGAGTGAGTCTTGCAAGCTACTAGGGGACACTGGTGAATCTTGAGTAATTAATTCCGAAAAAATAGTCCATCATCAGATAAGGCCATCGAGGCTGGTGCTGATTTGAATCAACTCATTCTTGTTTAAACCATATGTGTACCACGCCCCACTCATTCAATTACGGCAGTAAGAATTCGATTATCATGGCCCTGTAGCATTCATGAGTAAAAGTATTTGTATTGCCGATGGTATCCTTGAAAAAATATAGCCCGAGCACTCCTCCTGCGTGAACAGCGCAGCTCACACTAGCCTGGAGTGGATGTAACGATTTTTCATGCATCAAACGCGGATCTTCAGTACCCCAGAAATGAAGATTTTGCTTTCTGACATAACTGTTTAAGTGAAAATACGCCTCTTCGCTTGTTATGATTTCGACTCAAAATTGTCTTTTCACAGAAAAAACTATATTTACTATATATGATAAAATCAACAAAATTGTTTCTTAAAATAATAATTTGTACTTATGTAAGTATATAAAAATATAGTTACTTGGATATTGTATTTTGTTGTTGTTTAAAAACTAGTTATTTGCGATCAATAATAATTTTTACTCATATTTTTTATTGAGACTACGAATTCCTTTACAGATCCACAGTCAAACAATTTTTTTATAGATTCAAGAAATTCCGTTATTGAACATGAAAAAAATATATATAAAAAATATATAAAAAATAAAAAACATATTTTGTTGTTGTTTAAAAAAATAGTAGTTTCCTATCAATAATAATTTGTACTGATTTTTTTTTTTGAGTACGCGAAATTCTTTACAAGTCCGCACACAAACAATTTTTTAGCTAAATCAGCGAAATTCGTTATTGAACATGAAAATTTTGTCAAAAATTTTTGACATGAAAATTTTTTTCAAGTGTTCGTTTTTGAGATTGTAGATGGCTCTATATGCGGAATATAGCACTCTATTGTTTGTATTCTGCAGCTGTCTAGTTCAGAGATATAATTGACGGAGAACGCCGTTTGCAAAAGTTAATAGAAATTACGATAAGGTAACTAATTTCACGCCACCCTATATTTTAATCTTGTTTTACTTAACTCAATGTAAAAATCTAATTTATTGAAGTAATAAAAAATAAATAAAGTTATTGGTAACATGAAAAACTTTTTACATTTTATTCTTTCATTTGTTTCTTCGACCTTTTCATTATACAATAATTCGTAAAAAATTCGTTTATATATTATTTATTATTATTGATAAAATTTGGGTATTCACAATTCCAATGTTTTCCAGAACATGGTAAAAATATTTAAACAAAAATTTGTTCAACTAAAAAATACAAACAGTCTATTTTTTTATTGTCTAGCTGTGTAAATATCGACGTTTCCTAATAATCAGTAGTAGCTGGAATTTATACTTTAAGGTTTGAAAATATTTTTCAAAGTTTTCGAAGCCTAATGGTGATTAGGTATGCTCCTATAAAACCTAAACAACAAGCTGTTTGTATTTTTTGATTGGTATCAATATGAAAAGCTAATAAAGTAAATACTTCAACAATTTGTTGACTGTAAAATAGGCTAGCTTATATAGTTTTCTTTGCTAAGGAATATTCTAGCTAGGCAAATTTATGAGCGTCACAATCGTCTTACTGGTTCACAAAAAATGAACTAATATCAAGGCAAAATTAGCCCTATTAGCTGGATTATCATACCATGACTATAGATAACCAACGACGTTTGTGTTTTGAAAGAGCAGTTGGAAACTTTTTCTCTATTTTTTAAAGCTAATGAATGGTGCTGTTGGATATTATCTAATTTTTTAGCATGTTTTCGTGTAGACACGCAAGTAAAACGCTCATACAAGTTAATAATGCCGATTTGGACAACAGGTGGCATAACTATCAGATATGTATTATGTCAATAATAACATATATTTTATGAGGGGTAAGCATTATAATACTGTTGAGAACTTTTGCCACATCTAACCCAGTGTACACCTGCTGATCTGCTTGTTAAAATTGTACAACACATTCACACAAATAAGATAAAACTAAAAACAACAAACAAACATACATGATTTAAAGTATTTAAAGTACGTATAATTCCATGTACAATAACTACAAATGATGTTGTTGTGTTTATTGTATTCTTGGTATTCGTTTTATTATTGTTTGTTATTGTGACTTGCTTATTGTTCGCTTGTATATGAATGTGTATATGCGAAAGAAATACATTTGTAAATTTAGTCTAGAATTATTATTAGTATTATTTTTTTCTCATTCATTTATTTATTGAATCTTTACAAAGTGAACTAACACTAAGTATTCAAATCTTAATACTAAATGCATAAAATTAATTAAGTCCAGCCAATGCTAGACAAAAATGTTTTATTTGGCACGGTCAATATCGGTAAAATCACCTATTTAACGTTGTGATGGTGGCATCGAAAGTGCCCTTCAAAATTAAGTATATTGTGTGCAAGACGATTTGGGTGAAGTACCAATTTACTGTCGCGTACTTTGAAAACTCCTATTTTACCAGTGGAACACTCAGATCTTTATGAATCCGTGAGTTTTTTACGTACCGTGGAGCTGCAGTAATCGTTCGAAGAATTTTGTTTTTTTGCCTTCGAATTTTTTCAATGTTAGTCTAGAATTTTTTTTTATATATTATTTATTTTTATTTTGGACCAGTACTCAGGGGATGACCCCTACATATGCAGTGCATTGTACCAGAACTAGGAAAATAGGTTATGAGGAGGGGTAAAGAGGGTGTAGTGTTTGTGAACATTTGACTTGAATTTTCCAACGTTATAATAGACAGGAAACAAGTCTGCAGGCAACTTATTCCACAGACGAAGCGTACGGCTGAAAAACGAATTCTCTCTGTAATGCGTAGTACGATTATCCGGGCAATCGACCACAAATGGATGAGATCTGGACGATGAACGAGTGCTACGTAAAAATGTGCGAGTTTCAGGAACAAGATCCCTAATCTCGTCAGAGCAAAATCCATTGTAGTAACGATAGAACAGAGTAACGCACCCCACACTGCGTCGATGCTCAATAGAGTTGGATACCCTACTGTCACAGATAAGCTTCTTCGCCCTCTCCTGCACACGGTCGAGTAACCCCAAAATAGACTTTGAGGCACCGGCCCAAACATGACAGTTGTATTCCATTTTCGGTCGGATGTAGGTGGTATAAATAGTAAGGAGGTCGGATGGAGTGAAGTACATCTTACACCGTTTCAAAAAACCGAGGCACTTGAATGCTTTTTTAGAGACATGAAAAAATGTGTTCGGTCTAGCGAACTTCACATTGTATCTCCATACCAAGGACATCAAGAGCATCCGATTCCTCAATATTTATGCCATCCATGAGTACAGATAAAGCAGCATTTGTGGTCGTATGTTTGTGTGTTAATAAACAACACTGGGTCTTACGAGCGTTGAAGGCGACCCTGTTAATACGACTCCATTCGGAGATCAATACAAGATCACTATTCAGTGAATCGTTCATATTTAGCCTCTTGCAGCGATCTAGTCTAGAATTATGAATGGCTAGAATGATATTAATGATTGCAGAAGACCGCTCGGCGGCAACGAGTCAGTTTTATTTTTAAGCTTTGTGCAAGACAGTCATAAGTCAAAGTAAGCAAGTCTAATGTTTTGGTACACATTGGTATCAAGTGCAAATAAAGTTGTGAATTATTTAAGTATTGCATAACAAACAAGTGTGGTTGTTATTATTTGATTTACTATTGAAGAATCTGCAAAAGTGTTTTTAGAGGCAAAACCGTAACAATACAGTATTCAATAGATGCAATAGAAGATGAAGTATAAACACACATTTTTTTCTATCGCTATAATAATGTCGAATTTCTTTTCTAAAAAACATGTTTGGCAGGGATGTGGGTTTTCACGACTTAAAAGTGTTCATTACGACTCAGATTACAAGGAGAGGTCTGGGTGGACGAAAAACTTTGAAGATGAGGAATTGGAAGCATTACTTGACGAAGATCTGTTTGGAGTAGAGCAAATCTATTACCATACGTTGCCGAAGTCCTATTATCATCTTTACATATTTTCGGTGGAGATGATATTTGAGCTGATTTGGGGCTTCGCTGCCTTTTAACCACGGTTATGTACCTGTCGATGACTACTTGTGTTTTCGGCTTATCACCAACAATTAAACTGGAAGATGTTTTGTCTTCAGTTGTAACAACAATATTTGGCGAACACGATCGCGGGCGTTTCCTTTCTCTTAGAGACAGGAAATTTTCCAATGACTTCTTCACAGATTCTTCCTCAGAAATCCCAAGGTTTTTTTCTACCGGAGCTAAGCTCTTTTTCAGAATTACATCTGATAGGTACACTCATGCAATTAATTGTTTCTATTTTTTTTTCTTACAAATTTAAAACGGTAATAAAAAAAAAAATGTCACAAAGTTTTTCTTTTAAGTCCCAATTTTCACGAGGCAACTTTACTTGCGCAATTCTTGAGTTTGTGGACAAATAAGAGAGGAAAGAGTGGGGAGTGTAAAAATGAGTACAGACTTGCCTGTACTCGAAAAGTCGTTTTGTGCTATCATTCGTAATGTCAGAAATTTTACATTTTCTTTCATTTGTGTTTCTTTTATGTATTGATATGTTGTCTGAGATGAAAATAATATTGGCGCGAAATTGCGATATTTTAATTCATTAAAAAAAAACTAAATATTGTGGACAAATTAAAAAAATAGACAGCAGTATTAATTTAGAAGAAGTGAAAATCAAATGGAAACATTTGAGAATGCAGTACATGCAAGATTAAGAAAGTGTAATCAATAGAAAACGAAAATTGCTCAAGTAAAATTGCTGTTTATGAACATAAAAGCAAGTTGAAAAGAAAATTTGATAAGAATTGCGCAACTAAAATTGCCTCGTGAAAATCGGGACTAATTAAATTCATTCTGTTCACCTATTACGGTTTTTACTTATTCCCGTTTTACTTTCCGATCAAAAACAAACACGTCCGTTCACTATCGAAGCTAAACAACGACTTCGATCATATTTTAAACTGCATTTTCTTAGCGTGTGCAGCTCCCTTTTAAAGAGACTGTTGTTGCAGCCATATCGCTCCTTTATTGCAACATAGTCATAAACAAAAAAAGCACGTTTCGAGAAAACCTCATTTCAAATTTTTAGTTTCTATACAAGTCTTAGAAAATTTTTTAAAAAAATATCTCCTAAAGGAAACAGTTTAAAAGTAATTTGAATAAGTGTTTGGCACAATAAAAAGGTAGTACTGTTAACAATTCTGCATTCTTAACTCGGAAAGCTAATTTTTTGAGATATGACTATGTTGCAATAAAGGAGCGGTATGTTGAAGTAAAACCTGCTTAGATTGTAATTAAAATATCTTTTAAATATTTACATGCAATGAACTAAGTATGCTACATACATATGTATGTAAGCATGTATGTAAGTAAGTATTTTTCTATGTATGTACATTGCAATCAGGATTTTTACATCAAGCTTAGGCTTTGAACTGACATGTTAACTTGAATTGCCTAAAGTTTAATTTGAACGGAAAGCAACAAAAGACAATCAAAATGATAATGTTGTTAATGATTGTTAACGCACAGGAAACCACGTTAAATAAAATTAGTTTAGCATATGCCAAACAAACGAATTAATGGAAACAAAATATTAGCGTGGCACAAATCGAGAGGAGTTATTTATTAAGGGGGATAAAGCATTTTTTTCCACAATTTAAGCCTAGTGGGTTATATATAGCTTTAGTTCCATAATACTTAAATATAATGAATTATTAAGTTTAATTAATTTCTTAATGTGCAATTTTGCGAACCATCCTAAGTATCTTTACTCGTAATTTACAGCCTAAAACTTTGTTGCTTTCCTGAGTGCTGCTGTTCATGAACATTCATCTTTTCCACGCATAGTTTATCTTTTGTCGTTTGTCAGCTACAGAAAACAGAAGACACAAGATAGAAGGCCACAAAATTATTCATCGTGCATTATATAATCAACTTCTTAAGGGAATTTGCTTAACAAAACACAAACAAACTGATATCAAGCAGCTGAAAATACAATTATTAGGCAGTGAAACAATAAGTTAAAGGTTTACATTGAGCTTGATGAGTGAATTTGTAATTGACTGACAGGTTAACACATTTTCTTATGAGGAAAATTACTAGGAAAAAGATTTAAGGTTACAAGAAATCCAATTAAACATCTTTGCTGAATAGCGAACTCATAATCACTCTTCTCTCCTCTTGCACTTCTCTTATTTTCCTTTCATCAAATCATTCAACTGTTGGCCATCTTTATTTGCGCTTTTGTCACTGTCATCACCGCCATATATGTTCGAATATTTCCTGTTTTGTTTATCGAATTGCCTCTTTACCATTAATTTTTCTTTCAAAATACGACAAATAATTTTCCTCTTGTCTGTTTGCCATCCTCTATTACTCATGTCTACTTTCATCCACTCTTTAGCAATTCTGGCATCATGATGTCTTTCATATGCTTCTTTCCACTGCCGTTCATGGTGGTCTGCGAGTATTTCAGTCGTGTTTTTTTAATTTTCTTCATTCCAGATTCTAAATGTAGATGTGTCTTGCGAAAGAGAATAATAATGATGTTGATGGCTTTATGTCATTTCATTACATTAAATTTAACATTTTATGTAGATTTTGTGGCTGGGAAATTGTAAAATGCAAAAGAATAAATTTATTCTTCACTACACTTAGTAGCAGACTGTGGCAGAGCAAAGCAAAAACAAGCCAAGTTGTTGGCTCTCGTGGTATGAAGCTTATTTATGTTGCGGTTGCAACACATTTGAACGATGATTGTGGTTAATGCAAAAATGCTACATAAATATGCAAACACACACACACACACTCATACACATATACATACATACTCAGACATTTGGCCCATAAAGAAGTAAGGAAATTATTAATGCTTAATATACATACATACACTCATACATACGCCCAGTTGGCCATGTCTTAAACGACATCTTAAACGAAGACAAGACAATAGAAAATCGTGCACACAAAGAAAACGCAGTTTGATATATGGTTACAGCAACACTAATATATATGTTATAACGTTGCGTTCAGAACAGTCTGTTATGAATTTAACTATAATATACTCTGCCATAGATATGTTACTGTTTGTATTTTTCTATTGTTACCGTCTATTAATTTCAAAATTTGGTTGTAACGCGTAATTTTTTTGCTATTACCTTTTTGGCAACACTAGTTTTGACAGCCTCTGTTACTCCACTACCTGGAAAATTTTGCGGAAGGATTTGGGTGTGAAGCCTTATAAGATACAGCTGGTGCAAAAATTGAAGCCAAACGACCTACCACAACGCCAAATTTTTGGTGAATGTGCTCTTGAAAAGTTAGATGAAGATCCACTTTTTTATCGAAGAATTGTGTTCAGCGACGAGGCTCATTTCTGGTTGAATGGATACGTGAACAAGCAAAACTGCCGTTTTTGGAGTGAAGAGCAGCCAGTAGCATTGCAAGAGCTACCAATGCATCCACAAAAAACAACCGTTTGGTGCGGTTTATGGGCTGGCGGCATCATTGGGCCGTATTTCTTCAAAGATGATGCGAATCACAACGTTACTGTGAATGGTGAGCGCTACCGTGCGATGATAACAAACTTTTTTTTGCCCAAAATGGAAGAGCTTGACTTGCACGACATGTGGTTTCAACAAGACGGTGCCACATGCCACACAGCACGCGAAACAATGGACCAATTGAGAAGCGAGTTCGGTGAACAGTTTATTTCACGCTTGCGACCAGTCAATTGGCCGCCCAGCTCGTGCGATTTAACGCCTCTAGACTATTTTTTGTGGGGCTATGTTAAGGCTAATGTCTATAGCGACAAGCCCGCTTCGATTGACGCATTGGAAGCCAACATTGCCAACATTATTCGTGAGATACCGGCCGAAATGTTGGAAAGAGTATGCCAAAATTGGACTAAGCGGATGGACCATTTGAGGCGCAGCCGCGGCCAACATTTGCATGAAATAATCTTCAAACATTAAATTATGTCGACCCAACTATCGATCCAAATAAATATTTCATGCATTTTTCTGAATTTTATGTGTTTTTTTTTTTAGATTTCCGATAGTTCTTATAAAATCAACCCTTAACATAAATGTAATATTACATAAGTACATATTATACATGAATTTTTTGTTTTTCTTTGTGAAAAAATATATTGCATGTTTTTCAATTTAAAAGAAAATTATATTGGTTGATTTAAGACAAATGAATAAGCAGATAATTGTGTAATAATACAAGTGTTTGTGAAAATCAAAATGTAGCTTTATATACATATTAAGATGCAAATATACAAACATACATATGTATCTTGCATACACCAATACTTCGATGTAGCCAACCATGTTAGGGTGATATCCAACCATACTATTATTAAATCCACAAAAACTTTTTTGTTTAACCATTTTATTGTTGTCGACAACCATACTATGTGAAATCCAACCATACTAATATATTTATATGTATATATGACTTTTGTATTTTTAATCTAAGAAAAAATCTTTAATAAATATTTTTTTTATTGCAGCTAACATATATTACAACTTCGAACAGGAATTATGTACGTTCACCCCATTGAGATACAAGCTGAATATTTTTTTGGTGATATACCTACCTATGTCATCTATTTGTTATTATATTGTAATTTCTTTTTGTATGTATGTATATAGGTTTATTATGT
This sequence comes from Thecocarcelia acutangulata, assembly GCA_914767995.1. NCBI lineage: Eukaryota > Metazoa > Arthropoda > Insecta > Diptera > Tachinidae > Thecocarcelia > Thecocarcelia acutangulata. The sequence continues at coordinate 88,423,860 of OU612097.1, read as the reverse complement.
AACATAGTCATAAATAAATAAAATATATTATTTATCCGGTAATGTTATTTTTTTTAGTTAGTAGAGATATTAATATGGTTTACAATGACAGGATTATAGTTATTTTTGACAAAAGTAAGGATGTTTAGTTAAATAATATGCTTGGGTATTACACCTTTATGGTAACTTTAACTAATACTAAGGTTACTCACTTTTATAACAATGTTGAACTAGAATATAGTTAGTTATATACGGTTTTTGTTGCAAAAAACTATGTTGTGGTATATCAATGTCGTTTAAAATATAACAATATAATATTATCAGAAATAACCATATAATCCAACAATAGTATGTTGCTCTTAGAATATTGTCGTATCAACCATATATTTTTTTCTACCTTGACGAAATTTTCGAACAAATGGCCACGAATTCATGCAAGACCACACAAGCGACAGTTTCCCTCACCACATCGTCGACGATTATATACACTACATTGCCGCCGACGAATACATAAGTGACATTATCCACATTGCCTGGTAAACGATTGCGTAGGCGACGATTTCCACTACAGTATCATCGACGATTGTATAGGCGACATATTCATTGACGATTGTTCCGACGATATCTTCACTAAACTGTCGTGAATGCAAGTGATTTAATGACAATAATTAATTAATTTTTTTCAGCTTCCGATGTATTCTTTAAAATTAAAAGTGTCTTAGCACAATTTGTCGAGAAAGCTAATAATTTGTCAACGAAATATTTGAAATAATTGTTGAATTCACAAGCTCAGTCGTATCGTGTATCGATGTATTTGGAGAGAAAATTTCAAACACAAAACTTTAAAGCAAAAACAATTTACAAATATATTTTTTGTGAGTTTAATGTTTCTGTTTGAAATTGTCTCTCCAAATACATCGATACACGATACGACTGAGCTTGTGAATTCAACAAATATAAAACTATTTTAATTAAAATAAAGAAGTGTAAAAATTATTTAGAAAAGAACAATAAATATGTTTGATATCGATAATTTATTTTATATTAATTTGTATAAATTTATAATTAATTGAAAAAATGTATGTTAAATTCATTGAGAAACTCGTTTTTGTTTCAATATTTTTTTTAAATGTGCATACATAAGCGCATATTTCGTACAAAAACTGTACAGAAGAAACTGACGATATGTCTCGTACTGCTGTTAATATTCAATTGAGTAAAAATGTATGCTCAAATTTTATACATTCTTTTGTTTTTTTAGAGTTGAAGACTAGATTGACGACATTGTCGCCCATCGTGTCGCTGATTTAAACACAAATACAAATTCTTGTTCAGCTTTTTTTAAGTACGGTTGCTTTTTTGAATTGCCAATATGAACAATTTGTCTGTAGGGAACAGATGAGCGGTAAGATTGAAGACATTGTGGCCCATATGGTCCTCTTTTCGTTACAAAACTTAAACAAAACTGGACAAATCGTGCTTATATCTTCGAAGATAATGTCGTTTGGGATGATTTTGCCAACTGGGTGTTGTAGGAACCAACACTGGCACAATTATTTTGTTACCAATTTATGTTGCCTGTATTAAAACAAAGTCGGTTTATTGTGGCTTGGTTTCTTAAGTAGAGCAAACGTTTCTAGGAGTCAGAGGTAACAATTAGGTTTTTCTTTTATGTTTGAAAAAACAACTATATTTTTAAAATATATAAACATTTTATTTTTATTTAGCCTAAGGATTTTCTTTGTATTTTGTTTCTTCAAGGTTATCATGTCAACATGCTTTAAATACAATGAAAGTGAAAGTGTTGAATTTATAATTTAAAAATTTGTGTTATTTGTCATAAAAATATATTAAAGGTTATAGTAAATTTTTTATATTGATATCTTTCTTATACGATTTCAAAGGAAATGATAACAAATAATGAAGAAAACTAAAGCAGACAATGTTGCAAAGCAAGCGAATTGAAGCAATCGTTAAAACAGAAATGTTATTTATTTTTATTTTTTTGGTTTCAAACCAAATCGGGCTTTCAAGGTCAACTGCCGCAGTTCTAAATTAATTGACGGCTTTTAAAAATTTCCAAAGTCTACTGATGATTAGGGTAGTTCCTATGAAATGTCGATAGATAGCTAGGAAGCATAGAAAACAAGCTATTTATAATTTTTATTAGTATAAATGTTAGAAGCTAAAATAGCGAATAAAAAAGTCAATTGTTTTTATTCTATAACGAAATTGGATAATTAATTTTTTATAATTTTGTACAGAGTACGTCATTTTGTTTCAATTTTTCTGTTGCTGCTTTTGTCAACTTAAAAGAGAAAGTAGTTATTTGATTGCTTTCATTTCTAGCATCAAAACAAGTTTTCATTAATTTCTACGCATTTGTTTGCACTACTCGTATGTACAAATATGCACTTACATACAAAATTATAATCATTAATGTTTACTTCAATCAATATACATTTTTGATTTCATAACGAATTTAAATACGGCAAAAATAATTTACAACTCACAAAATAGTTTACTTCCCTATACTCGTAGTGTTGTCATGTAAAAAGCATTCACATGTACATGTAAACATCGTTTAACAAAATCATATTAAACTGTCAACAGAACATTTACTTCCATCAACTATTAACTCAAACTTTTGCCAATTGCAATAAATGTATGTAACTGTTGTAACGAAATATCTCTCCAACAGTCAACAAACCATATGACAAGTAGTAAATAGAATGTGGTTCATGAATATGTCATTTATCAACGAATATTTGGAAAAAGAAAAAAATAATTTATATGTACATATATAGTATATTGTGCAATATTTTAAAAGCAGTAGAAATGTGTTTTGTAGGCAAATAGAAAATTAACGAGACTGAAGCAAAATATGTAATCTTGTAAAAAAAGAAACAGAAAATGCAACACGTTTTTGTTATTAAATCAATAGTTAAAAATCTTCTTTTTACTTTATTTCTGAGTATAAAAAAATTTGTTTATTCACTTAAAATAGCGCCCCATTTCATTCGTTGCTGCCACTTTTAAACTTATATTTCAATGCTGTCATTGATGTTTGTAAGTTTTTTTTTTCGATGATTTTCTATTTACTGGCGGGAAAATAAAATTGCAAAATATGTAAAACAGTTTCAATCCACAAGTAACAAGTTTATTTCACTGCAATCGTAAATGTCTTTTAGAAAATTTATATATAAAGCCCCAGTAAACAATTTCCCCGAAGGTCACATTGTCGCGACTGATATAGTTGTAGTTAAATTGGGGCAGCTCAAGAGTCATTAAGGATGAGTACTAATATGTTGTGTTTTACAAACATTTTTTATGAAGATTGTATATATTGATGATGAATAGTCGAACTTATTTTAATATTTCTAATATTAATGATAATGACACACAGAAAAAATTATATAAAGCTATGTGCACACGGTTGTCAGATGTTACAATATTGTAAGATGTGGCAACATGCTTACAATGTAGTGAAAATGAAATATTGTCCCGCAGAAGTAAATTGTGTGTTTAGACGATCGTAAGAAAATCTTACAATTTCATTGTCAGACTATGGTCTGACAAATAATTCATCTGACAACAAAAATTGTCAGTTCACACGGTTGTCAGATTGTTAGATAAAAAAATTGCCAGACATGTTGTAAAACATTGCCACTTATGTATATCAACAACGATCTGTTTGGCAGTGTTGCCCACCAAACTGTTTTCTGACAATGATGCCATTGTCAGGTGCATTAATTTTATACATCTGACAATTAAAACTGAGCTTACAATACCAGCCAATTATCTGGTAATGCCGACGAAGAATGTTCTCACGATTGTCAGATGTCTGACAACATTGCCGTCTTACAATTGATTGACAATGGTTGTTCTGACAACGTTGTAAGTTAAGTTCACACGATTGTAATACATTTTCAGACAATTTTACTGGCAAGATTGTAAGATCGGACAACCGTGTGTACGTAGCTTTAGAAATAAAATCAACAAAATTTATGTCTGAAAACATAATTTGTATGTATATACGAAAATATCATAAAAATAATCTTGGACATCGTATTTTGTTGTTGTATAAACAAATTTTTCTTTTCGATCAATAATTATTTTTACTAAACTTTTGTTTAAATCCACGAATTTCTTTACAGGTCTGCATTGAAACAATTTGTTAATTGATTCAACGAATTTCGTTGTAGAGCACAAACAATTTTTTTTTCTGTGCGAATGATATCAACCCATCATATAATATTAGGACTTTCTAGTATTGTATATATTATGGTATCATTCGTCTGGCTCAAGTTCAAGTAAAGCTGGGGGACAACTAGCTGTTTCGCAGTCGCTACACTGCTCATCAGCACCCACTAGAATTCGAAGTCAGTACCATGTAAGCATGATGTATTTTCAATACGGCTGCTTAACCAACTCAGCCACTGAACTCTTATTTGTTTATGTCTATATTTGTCTCATATTGATCACATATGCAATTTGTTATAATCCCAGTTGTTTGTACTACAGTTTGCTGTCACTGAACAACCAGGGGTCTAATCACCGCATACGATATCGAATTAACTATCGTGTCGAATAACACTACGACACATCTAGATTATGGCAAACGATGCATATCGGATCGTAATTTAAACAAAATGTAATAGATTGTACAGCATACGTTTCCTAGAAATACGAATACAAAAGAAAAATTTGTTAACTTTTTTATATTATTGCAATACAATTTATGCGATATCGTATGGCATGATACCAAAATGAAAAATTTCGATAATTTTGCTCGATATCATATGCGGTGATTTGGCCCCAGTTATTTTTTATTATTTATCAACGTATGTATGTATGTTGATAGGCTTTGTGCCGTGAGGTATATATGTATGTATTGATGATAAATAGTCAGTCGAACTTATTTTAATATTTCTAATATTATATGATGGTATTATTCGTCTGGCTCAAGTTCAATCCTGGCTAAAGCTAAGAATTATTTTTTCCTGTCTTCTTTGATCACGAGTTATTGATCGCGGCAATTATTGTAATAATTGATTGATAATAAATTGAAAGTTAATTAATTTACAAATAAAAGAACCAAAAATAAATTAATATCTATTTCAGGTTAAAAATATACTCATATTAGCTTAATAGGCGTTTTACACTGATCGACATTTAACATCTACCATCATTTTTCGAAGATGTTAACATCTTAGCATAAGAAATACATTGTTCTATTTACGTATTTACACTAACTCACATCTTTTACACTGAAAAATATTTCTAATGAAACCAATTCATTAGATAATTTTCATTAACGGAATGAAAAATTACCTTCCATCAATGAAGATTCATAGCATTAATGAAAATATTCATTGAAATTGATTCATTAGGTTTCATAATTTCATTAGAAAATTTCATTGGATTTGTAATAAAAAATTTTTGAAGGCTTAGTGCACAATTTTAGAGATTTAGTAAAAGTGAGACGATAAATATATTACAACTACTAACTAAATGATAAAGTAAATTATTTTATACATTAATTACTGTGTAGAAAATTGTTTAATAAAAATTTCAATAGTGTATTAAAACAATAAAAAATTATTTTATGCTTAATATAAAAAAATTGTTTACTTTCTTTTCAGTAGCACAATCCTAAGAAAAAAAGATCCTTAGAATAGTGCAACTCTTCCTTAAACTAATGATTTTATTTCGTTAAAATGAAGAAAAATTTTCACCAAATTAATGAACAATTTCATTGGTTCAACAAATGTATTCATTACACTAGTGAAAATATTTCATAAAAATAATGTAACACATTCATTGGCCTAATGAAAAAATTACGTTTGAATGATGCAGAAGATTCATTAAAGGAATGAAAGTTTTACTTAATTTAATGTACCAAATTCATAAAACTAATGAAATTGAGTTGTTAACTTAATGAATATTTTCATTGTTTTAATGTAAACTATTCATAAATATTATGATTCATGCTTCATTAACTTAATGAAGTTATCATTAATCTAATGAATATATGCATTACATAATTTTTAGTGAAACAAGATTCATTAGACCAATGAAGGGCATCATTGGCCGAAAAATAATGAAAACTTTCATTAGATTAATGTCAATATTCATTATATTAATGAAGGAATTCTTTTCAGTGTATCATTTTGGCAAGATGTGAACATGCTCCTGTATAAAGTCTATATGAAAAGAACTCAACATCTCTCAACATGTTTGCAAGATGTTCGTTTCTCATTTTATTAGTTTTCAATACTTTACGCCTTTAAAATACATCTTTTACTCAAAAATAATTTTTTTTTTGGCGATTTACACTAATCATATTGACGATTTTGTAGATTTTTTCGTCCAATTTTAGGATTTTAAACAAAATTTATCTGACATCTATGCCTACACATGGAATAATCTCTCATATCACAGGGGTTGCAAGAGTTACAATAAAAAAAAAAGAAAAAAAAAAGACATATATGCAAAGCTAGCATCTATAAGTTTGTTAAATAAGTCGGTCTTATTTGATGTTTAGTATCAAAAGTCATGCTTGTAGCTTAATGACTTTTGATACTAAACAATGTAATAATTGTAGCTTATATCCTTGCGCATAAAGTAGTTTGTAGCAATTTTATTTTTATACTAATGATTTTATTATCCGTATGGAGGCTGGTACTTGCGAAATGTCAAAAAACCCACAAGACAACCATTTTTTATAACTTTTTTTTTTCTTACTAAAGCTAAAAGTAGAATTTTTCTAAACTCATTTTAAAATACTTTCAAGTTGCAGCTTCGTGCCAATTCATGAACAGCAAAAAACTTCCACATACTCCCAGATCTAGTGAAATTCAATATGTACTATACGAGTACATATGTACACATACACATGAGGGCTTGTGTGTAAGTGCGTTATAGCATGTAAGTACATTAAACCATGTTTTTGTATTAAAAGCAATAATAATTTATATGTTTCTGCTATTGAGTATAAAATTCCACCATTTCATGCTGTTTTACCAAATTAATAATGACACATTTATCAATGAATAATGTAACTTGTTCAGTTTCATATATTGGTTTTAAGCATACACACACACGCACGCATACACATGTGCACATACCACATAACTGTAATGAATAAATGGAAATACCAATATATTGACAAAAAACGCGTAGTATTATAAATTTGACAAATGGCAACGACAGCTTAAGATGGTAAAAGGGAGAAGTAAACAGGCCTTTCATTCTGGCCAACAATGATTTTGTTTGATATACGGATATGTTTTTGATTCTACTTTCAAGTGAAAATAGTTTGAAATCACTTCAATTGCAAGCTTTGGTGTTCTTTACTTTTCATTTATATTTTGTTTTCGAACACTAACAGCCTGTTGGACACGAGTTAGCTCACTCGCGCCGAGCCAATTCATAGACGAGTACGAAAGAAGTTGAGTTTATAAAACGCGACTTGATTTTTTCATGCAATTTACGTAAATATAAATATGTCAAACATTTATGATAATTTTTTGTTGCCAGCATGCGAAAAAGTAGTATCCGTTTATATTTTTCATACCAAAAAAATTTTTTTCAACCTAAAAAACGGAAATTTTCCAGCGGCGAACACTGCCTACCACATTACTTCTCTTCGATGATGTGTGCAACACTTTGTAATCAATGAATGATAACTTACAAAGTGTATGAAAGTAGTATATGGATTTCCCAAAAATGGGTTACATTCATCTTTTGTATCACATTTATATTTATGTATTTTATGTTTTAGTTGTAAATCAAACGTTCGCCGTCTTTGTCAGACTACGTTGCAAAAATTTTAATTAACAAAATTAGGTAAAAGTGGTAGAAAAAAATTTAAAAAAGGTACAAGAAAGATAAAATATTTAGTGAAAAAATAAAAGAATGCAAAATGACAAAAAACAGAAAAATTTTATTTAATGGAATATTCCCCAAAAAAACCGAAGTGCGCAGTACGTACGAGTTGCCTACTGCCGGCTTACAATGTGTGCGAGATTGTATCTGAGCTGCCTACTTCCGACTTACAAAGTATGCGAGATTGTATTTGAGCTGCCTACTGATAGCTTACAATGTATGTTAGGAAGTACCCAGCGGCGAACATTGTCTACCACATTAGTTCTCTTCGATGATGTGTGCCACACTTTGTAATCAATGAATGGTAACTTACAAAATGTATGGCAGTAGTATATGGAGTTCCTAAAATGAATTACGTTCATCTTTTGTATCACATTTATATGAACGTATTTTATTTATTCGATGCAATTCAAACGTGTGGCGTCTTTGTCAGAGCACGTTGCAAAAATTTTATTAACAAAATCAGTGCTAAAGGTAAGAAAACCTTATAAAAAAAGGTACAAGAAAGATAAAACATTTAGTGAAAAAGAAAAGAATGCAGTGAACAAAAAACACAACAAATTTATTTAATGAAATATTCTCAAAAAACTGAAATGCGCAGTACGTATGAGCTGCTTACTGCCGGCTTACAATGTATGCGAGATTGTATCCGAGCTGCCTACCACCGACTTACAAAGTATGCGAGATTGTATTCGAGCTGCCTACTCATAACTTACAATGTATGTTAGGAAGTAATGCGCGTTTGTTGGATGAACACCTCACTACCTCGCTTACTTTGTGTGCAGGTGGTAGGCGTTCACTCTACAAATGCGGCAATGTATATGAAAAAGTATACTAGGTTCGTATATGAGATGGTGTGCATTACTGACTTACAAGTGTGCATCGGATCATCGCTTCTGTAAGCGAAACTTTGGCCGCTGGATTTATTCTAGGCACTGTTGACATACATACATACGTATGTATGTATAAGTAAATAAATAAAACAGAATATTTTATGGAAAGGCTTTTTTAATGGCGGTTTAATTGGAAAAAACGAATAAACAAGCAAAAGTTTCATATTTTAAATGCAAGTTTTTTATTGTATATGTGTATGCTTTATTGTGTATATATTCCCCCGGGGAACGGTTTTGCCTTTTCTAACTTAGGCGTATTCCAAACTTAGGCGCTCTGTTTTTCGGGGAAAAGAGGGGAAGGGGTCCCTCGTTGGGTGCGGCAAACAAAACTCTAGGAAGCCACATGACTTATGTTGTGTTGGCTTCCGAAACCCTCACCAAGGGTATAAATTGGCAGAACGGGAATCAGCATGGCCCCCGGGAAGTTCTGCTTGCAGTTCGACCCGGGCTGATCATGGTTGAGGTGCCTACCTTGGCTGCAACGTTCTGGCTGTGGTTTAAACCTAAATCGCAGGAAGGGAGTGTTAGTATCCTTGATAATTGTTTGGTGTGTGGCTTTTTTCGAGGACTAACAATCTCCCGAGGAGCTGTTGCCTATACAACAGATACGTGTACTGTAAGGACCCAGTGGTGACGGTTTAACGGGTGAGTTGGTTTAAGGGCTGATGCTCTTAGTGGGCTTCGGCCTACCAACTCATTAAGCCTTGTCTTCCGTTGATTTCTGGGAAATTTCATACAGGAGGGATTAGAAAGCCCGAACTCCTCAACAAGAAGTTGTTCATATGACCGCAATCATATGGCAAGAATTGCTACCTGTGTGAGCCTAGTCAGACGCACGGGGGCGGTGGTGAATCGTGAAAAATTCACTCCGTGGAAGTGGTCCACCATCAGATTAGGCCGCAATTCAGGTGCTGATGTAAATCATTTTTACAACTGTATGTATATATCTATACAAAACATTTCTACGCATAAAAAACAATTGCAGAAACTTAAGAGATTCTTAAAACGTTCTGTTGCAATTTCCATTCCTAGTTTTCTTATTTCTTATTGTTACTTATAAATTATTTTTATTATAATTTCTTATTATTTATAACACTTTCCACACATTTTCTTCTGACGAGCATGTTTCTTCATTTGCCGATTTTGACATTTATGGTGAGACGATTCGCGTCTTACAAACCAAAATAAATTGACAGATATTACGTTTTTAACACAAATCGTCAATAGTCGCGGTTTGTAAACCAAAAACAGAAAAAATTTGCAAAGTCGTATCTTATAAACAGGCTATAATTCGTAGTGATTGTTCTTAAAACTACTTTTATACAAAAAGTAGTAGTTTGAAAGCACTATTACATTTCTTTGGGAAAATAAAAACTGAGTATAATTACAATCCCATTGAAAACTATTTAGTTACAATTACTTGAATCCAAAGGGTTATAATTAGTCCCCCTTCTTTAGATTGGCCACACATAAGCTCAAGTTTTGCTCACCAGCTAGCTAACCTATTCAATTCCTTAAACCCGAAGCATCAAATTGCAGATGAATTTACGCTTTTCATCACATCTTTTAAAAGCAATATTTTGCTAAACGATCGGCATCCATTATAAACTTTAACATGTTAGGCTTCTGTGAATATTACTCATGTAAAACATCTCCTTTCAGCATTCTCAGGTTCTCAGAAACCCCCTTTCTGTTTGCTATATTATATGATTATATGAGTTAAAGGCCTTGTTAAGGGCCATTTTACTATTTTTGCGGTTGTCTGTTTTGTGCCTGTGTATTTTAACTCGTACACATTTAACATAATTATTGTTGGATAAAAAAAAAATAAATTTCAAATTGATGATGATGTTGACAATGATAAAAATTGAATTCTATTTATGATTTGATTAGTTCATTTTATTGAATATTTATTGAGCAAAATTTCAATATAAAAGCTTCTGTCAAGGGGTGTAATAAATAGTAACTTCTTTATTTGCCAATGATTTACGTTAAGGGTAATAAATGTTTTTGACAGGAAAGTAGCTTTACAAAATTTTAAACAGTGAAAACCTACATAATTAACATAATTAATAATTATGCAATAGAATTGAGTTCAGTGTTTGATTAAGAAAGACAATTTTGCAAGCTGTGTTGTGATTTGAATTAAGCCCTTGAAAACATCAAGTAGGTTAATATTAATATTAAATAAAATTAATATTATTATTAATATATTTTTCCGGTTCAGGGAGGAGAAAATGCATTACTTCAATACGAAGGTCAGTGAACTTTGGTAATGTTAGGTTAATATTCGTATATGGGCTACCAACTTAAAGACCTGTCTCTTCAACGTTTGGAAAATTGATGCTCAGCTTGCAACTGTGTTCTCATTTTTCAAGGTGGCTCCCCATATTTGGTTAGTCAACCATCAAGTCGTGTGATACCTGCGTTTACTTTTGTTAGAGGTACTTCTGGACCTGCCATATTTTTCAGGTCAACCTTCTTTCTTCAGCAGAGGTATTCGATGACAGTTTTCAAGTTTATACCATTCGCGACATCTTTTCAACGTTGTTCTTGATTGTAATCATGCCTATCCATCTAAGAAGTTTACTGCGGGACCCATTTCAGCGTTTGCAGAAAATGTATGTTCTGCATTCTACAAAAAATCTGCTTCGTACAAAAGATTTCCGTAGGTTCCTGCCAGTATGGCTGTGTAAATATAATCCCCCCTCCAACATATAAGAAGAACTGCTATTCAGGTATACCAATTCAATTTTATATTACTTGGATATAATCTCCTCTTGTTTTGGAGCTTCACTAATACCCCTACCGATTTTCGGGACATGGCACTCGTTTGCAATGCAAATCTTTATCGGGTTTAATTGAACTCTCCCCACGATTTAGGTCTAAACCGCAACCACCCCGATACTTCCCGAAGGGCTGCACCATAACCGGGAAGAAATAACTTCCTAGGACTCCCGGTTCCCGTGGTACCAGATTTAAGTCTTCGTTCAGACTTCGTAGCCCAACGACTACTACTAGAAAAGCACCGAATGGCTCGGGGATGTAGCAGTAGGATGTGCTCCACTTGCTAATCTGGTATAAGTATTGCCTAATCTAAAGATGACCAGGTAGGTAATATTTTATGTTGCCATTTGATCTTCCAACAAAACTTGGAATATTTGGTATTAGTACTTATAGGTCCACCTACTATACTTCTTGCCAATCCACCGAGTCTGCTAGCTACATATTATTCGCTGTCTGAGTGCCTCCACTGACAGTGAACTCTACGTCGAACCGTTCTTGATATTATATACCTGCCTGTTAGGCCTCCATCAGCTAATCGTCATAAGCTGAATCAGGTATTTTATTGTATACTGTATTTGGTTACAGTACATTGTATTTGGATGTTGTCTTATTCCGAGATAGTTTAAAGATCCCCTTATGGGGATAACCAAATCCTTGAAATGAAAGCAAATTTCATCAGGATGTGCTTTCCCGTTAGAATAACGATTGGAATTGCAGTCCGTGTGTGTTTTGGTTCTTCTAATGACTGGTCGGAATTCCTCCTCCATGATGCTTGCTGTTATGACGGCAGCTATGTATATCGGCGAACGTCCCTTCTGGCATATCTATCTTGAGAATTCCATCGTAGCTTGCATTTCATAGGTGCAGACCAAGGATAGGTCCTTGAACAACCCCAGAGCTGATCTCCATCCTTTTTTACCGTTGGTTGTGTTCTAGTTTAGAGCCTAGTTCTTAAGGTGGCTCCTTATGAACCTAATTAGGTACGAAACTACTCTGAAGTTTTGACCACGTTTTGTTACGATCTCCCTTCAAAGACTACTGAAAGCATTATTCACGTCTAGAGTGACCAGCAGCACTAAAGGTCTCGAGAAGTGATTCTGCTTCCCATAATTTATTACCGATTAAGATCCGGGAGTTGGCTCGAGTTGATCTACATATATCGTCTATTTACCTTAGGTTGTGTTATATATTACAGGCTGGTCCCTGAGGTAACTCCTTGTTAACCTCATTAGACACGAAGGTATACTGAAGTTTTTCTCAAGGCATTTTATTACTTTCCTCCATCAAAGACTATTGAAGGCTTTCCTTACGTCAAGAGTAACCAGCAGAACTACAGGTCTCAAGAAGTGATTCTGCTTGCAAGTATCTGCTATACTATCTAAAGTATCCGTTGTGGACTTTTCCAACCTAAAACCATATTGCCTTTTCGAAAAATTTTATTCCAAAGATTTGATCCAAGGCTTTAGTAATCTTTACAATACTTTTTCAGCCGTGTCTAGCATGCAAAGTGGCCTGTATGAGGAGGCACTTCTCCTTTCTCCTTACTGATAAGTACGAGCTGTTGTACCGTTTCAGGTTCTGGAGATATATTCTGCCCCAAGCACTGTTATACATTCTCAACATAAATTCATATCTCGTGGTGGCCATCTTCTTGATAACTTTAGCCGGTACATCAGTTGGATTAGACGCCTTATATTTGTTTGTATCTTTTATAAGTTACTTTACTGTAAAAAGTCTGGATGTGTTGATTTCTTCCATATCCGATACGAGGGAAAGAGGGCTTCAACTAGATTTGCCATCGATTCCTTATCCATTTCCTCAGCTGCTTTCGTCATGCCTAGTTTCTTCATTAGAATTTTGTAGCCAAGACCTCAAGGATTTTTCTTTATATCAGCAAGCAGTTCCTTCAATTTTCCTTGCTCCTTGGCTTTACTCGATTCTATTTGAGCTTTATTGATTAAATTCAGTTTTTGTGTCGTAAATATTCTTCTATTGCAAACACAATTTATTCTAAGCAATTGACTCATTCTACCAGTAAACTGTCGTTTTGTTTCCACGTACTCTCCCGGTCTATGGCACTATCCTGTTACCGCAAGTTCTGATTATTTTCATGGTTTGATTTACAATATCTCTCGCCTCAACCATAATCTTCGAGCTTTCTCAATTTCTGTCAGCTTCAGTCAAAAGAGCCATTACAGTCAATTGCTTCTCATTCTATCTACATGTGCTGGCTATCAGTTTTTCAATTGGACAGATCTATCTGCCACCCAAGAATACGAAATATACTGGTGATTGCTCTCATTTATATTTTCAAAACTTTCCAGTCCTTCAAGATGTCTGCAGACCTCTTTGAAACTAAAGCTATATCCAGTATTGTTCTTTCGCAGCCAGGGTTATCTGCCACCAAAGAATAAAAAATATACTGGTAATCGCTCGCTACTGGTTAATATGTCCAAGACTTTCCGGTCCTTCAATTTGTCTGTGAATCTGCCTGAAACTAAATTTATATCCAGTATTGTTTCTTCGCAGCCACCGGTGTTTGAAAGTAGGTGCGATTCCTACTTTTGCAACAATGAGCACAGTTCGAGCTACCATCTGAAGTATTTTCCTGCCTCTTCAGTTAAAGGTCTCGACTCCCTATTCCACATCCCTGGTGTTAGAATATCCGGTAATGATTGATCGCTTAACACTTCGAACTACTTCAATATCCTGCACAGCAATAATTACAATAAATTTTGTCATTTTTGAACATTTTTAGGTTTGCTGCTTTTTGACTGCTTGAAGGTTTTAAAGTAAAGTTTTTGTCAGACCTTATTTTTCTTTTCTAAGTAGTGCAACTTTTCATTACTGCCTTGTATTGCAAAAAGAAAACGAAATAAGATAACAAAAAACGTAAACATTTTGAATGCAATAGTCGCGTCTTCATCATTTTTCCTAACATCTAGTTTTAAAAGTCAAATATTTAATTTTATTAGATACTTGTCTAACTTTTATTTCCATAATTTATGGCACAATTGCCTGTCTTCACTTCATAATGAATTTATTATTTTCTCTTTTATTTTATGACCAGCTCATAAACAATTTTCTCAAACTAATTCAAACTCATTTTATTTCTCAGTTGACAACTAAAGAAAACTTTAATCAAATTTTCATAATTTTTATACTCTATTAAGGAAAGTTGCTAATAAAAGAGGGTTTAAGTGGCAAAGATATCAAATTGGTGACATCAAATAATTTTCAAAGGGATGACGGCAGTAAACTTCACTTGACTTGACTTGACTAGGAAAATTTATATATGATAACAGCGATTACTCCTGAATAATTTTCAAGCAGGATTAAAATAAAATTTTAATATATTTCATTAGCAGCAGCTTGATTAATGACATAGGTATTGAAATCCTAAATTTAACTAAGTACTAAATTTAACTAAAATTTATTTCAGTTTAAGAGTTCAAATTTTGACAACTCAATGTCCTACACAATCAACTGGGTTTCAAGCCTACGTTACAATTAAAACTAATTAAAGTTTTTTGTAGCTCATTCATCTTTCGTATATGATTGATATAGTACAAAAACTAATTTAAAATATTAGCATAATATTTTTTGCCTGACTGGTGTATTCATTCTTTCCATTCACTCAAACTTTCATCGTTCTATTGTTGATAATGAGTGCTTTGAAAATTTTTGCTCGAAATGCAAGTGTCTTCGGTGGCATAAACTTTCACGCACTTTTTAATGCATGACAATAATTTAGTTTAATGAGAAAAGTTATTTTTTATGGAATTTAAGTTGCTGTTGTAGAACGCAACAACAGCAATAACATCAATAACAACTCCTTCAACAATAATAAAGCAAAGTTTTTAAATGAAGTGTACAATTTGACGTACCAGTCAATGGCGTTCATACAACCCCAACCGCCAGCATTAGAATGAAAAAAACCATCAAATTTAAAATTCATAAAATCTCAATCCTTTCACAAAAGTTAAATAGGAATAGCGTATACAGTCAGTGAGTCAGCCAGTCAGTCAAATGTTTCTGTATCAATGAATCGCATAAATGGGGAGAAACGAATGAATTTATGAGTGCTGGATTGAAGCGATTGATGGGGGGAAATGTAGAGAAAATAAATTTAAATTTTTTATTACTGTCGTTGGCAATAAATGCCATTGAAATGAAAATATCTTGAAAAATGGGAAAAAAGAAAATTAAGATGATAAATTTTATAAATTTATGCAAACAGTATTTATAGGCAGTTACTTAACTGTATACCGAATAGATCATCATAATCTTCTAGCGAGCTGGAACTTAATTGTATTTATAGAAATTAATTTAATTATTTCTCAATAAAGGGTGGTTCAAACAAAACATGCGCTTTTATTTTTTGCTGAACTTGCTTTGTGTTCATACACGAATACTTTTTTCAGGTAATGTTTGTATTTTCTTTGTGTATATGCACATACACACTGTTCAAAGTAATTTGGACAAAAAAAAAAAAATGAAATTTAATATTTCTTAATTTTAATGGTATTGCTTAAATATTTACAGTCTAATTTATAAAAGTTTTTGATTGCTAATAAGAAGAAATCGAAAAAACATTATTTATAAACACTTAATAGCACTATTCAGTTGTTATTGACGATTAATAATTTCCAAAAATTTATTGTAGCCTCTACCCTTCTCTAAACCTTTAATAAGTTGAAATTTATAATTATAAAAATATTTTGTGCGCAAATTTAGAAAATTTTTGAGATGGAAATAAAATAAAACGAACTTTATAAATTCAATTCATACTGTCGGTAAGTGTGTAACAAATATATACATACATGTACGAGTACACATGTATTTGCATTTTCAGCAAAAATTGTGTAGATATATCATTACTCAAAAGGCGCCGTAAAACTTATAGCGAGAGAATCGATTTTTTTCGCTCTTTCAGGCAATGTATATAAAGTGAGCTATAGTTTTTATATATCGCGCTATCATAGAAATGGTGCTATTTCTTTCGAGTGGTTAAATTTTAAGGGCCGATGTTGAATGTAAACCTTATCTAAACGTAAAGTTTCTTTCTGCATTTCAATTTGTGTAATACTCAATTTTATTGTCTTATTGTCTTGTTTTTTGTAGAAATTCTCTAAGGGTTCAAATATTATATCTGAAACAGTAAATACACCGTTTTTTCTATAAAAATCTATAAGAAATAACACCTCTGGTATGCAGCGCCATCTATTGGTAGTTTTAGGTAAAAATAAAACTCCAAAACTACACCCTCGGCTCAAAAAATAGCAAAAAATAAAGTTGTCGCATTAACTTTCCAGAATAATAAAAATAAATAAGCATTATTTGACCAATTTTATAATGATTTTTCCTTGTTAGACAGCGTTCTATTTCTGACAATTTCAAATGTGTATAAAAAATCGTTTACTGAACTAAAAAAAAGGTTATTGATGATTTTGTAATGCCCACATTCATTTCCAATTGGTCTCATCCCATTCCCATTTTATTTCAAGTTGTATTTTGTATTTAAGCAAATTTTTAAATTATCTTTCAGAGTTGTTAACGACTGCAGAAATTTTAAACTTTTACGAGTTCTGTGTTTTACATAAAAAGGTCTTATGGAAAAATAAAGAGTTCCAAATGTTTATTCACATTTACTGCATATCCTGAATTTTTTATGCGTTTAGGCTGTTCACAAACCCTTTCAAAAATAAAAAATTTATTTTCGCTAATTTTTTACATTCTATTTTCAAAGAAAAAACACAATCTTAATATGTGTAATTGTTTGAGCTTAAGGTCTCTTTTGGAATTTTTAGTTTTTTTAGTTTTTAGTTATTATACTTTTCTAAAACAAATTGACTCAAAAAAGTATAAAATTCGAACTATGCAACAAGGTATTGCCAACATATAGCCAAGAGAGTATTTAATAGTTAATTTGATATTATTAAGTATTTATAAATAAGCCTTTTTATTACTGGTTAATACGGTAGAAACCGTTGAATAACTAATGTAAGGATTATCTTTTAATTAAGATATTTTTATAAATTAGACCGTTAGTATTCTTTTTATCTGTTTGTATAATACTTTTTTTTTAGCTTTTAATTATTTATTGAATCTTTACAATGTGAATTAACAACTTAATTAACTAAGTTCAGCCAATGCTAGACAAAAAGTTTTATTACGCGCATATTATATCGGTAAAATTACCTACTTAGCGCTGTGATGGTGGCAACGGTATCCCTTCTTCTCAACCGAGTGTGACCACTAAAATTAAGTATGTTTCGTGCAAGAGGGTTTGGGTGAAGTTCCAATTTGCTGATATACCTTATCGCATGCTTTGAAAACTCATCTTTTACCAGTGGAACACACAGATCCTTGTGAATTCGGGAGTTTTTTACGTACCATGGAGCTGCAGTAATTGTTCGAAGAATTTTGTTTTGTCGGCTTTGAATTTTTTCAATGTTTGACGTTGAGGCGGCGCCCCATAATTGAATTCCGTAGTGCCATATAGGCTTTAGTATTGCGTTGTATAACAAAAGTTTGAAATCTAATTTCAATGTAGAATTTCTGCCCATAAGCCAATTTAATTGCGCTGCTTTTAATTTTAGCTGAGTGACTTTCGCGTCAATGTGAGGCTTCCACGTTAACCTACGGTCGAGATGAATACCAAGGTACTTGACTTCATTTTGCTGCGGAATAGGTAAATGGTTAATTTGGATAGCTGAACATGTTTGTCTACGTAGTGTGAATGTAACGTGAGTACACTTTTGTTCATTAACTTTAATTTTCCAAAGTTTTAACCACATCTCTAATATTGAAATATACTCCTGCAAATTTCGCGAAGCTACTTGATGGTTTTCATGTACGCTGCAGAATGCTGTGTCATCTGCAAAAGTTGAAGTGTGAATACCAGATCTGGTTGGCATGTCAGAATTTTAATTAAATTTAATATTTCTTAATTTTAATGGTATTGCTTAAATATTTAGTATTCTTTTTATCTTTTTTTATAAATTTTCTAACTATGAATTACAATGAACTGTAAAATGAATTTTCTTACACTTACCATTTATGTTTTCACTTACCTAATAGTTCCTAGTTATCAGCGTTGTTAACTCGGTGCGTTTTGCACCGTTTTTGGTACTTTTTACAATTATTTGTGAGAAAAATTCTTTAGCCGGTGCGTGGTGTGCTTTTTTTAATTTTCGGTGCGCTTTTTAAATTTCGGTAGCACCTAATCAAATTCAAATGAACTTTTTTTTTTAATATAAGAAAAAAGTATTCAAGTGTCCAGTATATTTAGTTTTCATTTTGCAGAGCACAATCAGCACACAGCACAGCTATAATATGAAAAACGCACCATATTATATGCACAAAGTAAGATAATCTTCCTAAATTATAAATATTCTCCAAAGGAAAATAAATTATAAAATTTTCTACTTTTAGAGCGTTCCCCAACCCAAGTTTGTCAAATATTACAATAAATGCAGTCTCTGAATAGTAAAGTTCATGTTTATGATGGCACGTGAATTCGTTACTGTTTTGGTAATTGATATTATTAATTAAACTACGAATTTTGTTAAAAATGTTTGCTTTAAATATTGATTCTGGTAAACTTCATCTTTTATTTGTTATAATTCTGCCAAATTCTTTTAAAGACACCAAACGGTGTCACCAAATTTAGACTATATTTGATAGAATCGCGGTTCGGAATCTTCTTAGCCTAGCACAAAAAGCGCGGTATAAACAGAAAAAAGTTAAATGTTTTGTGAGTTATCAAATTTGAACAAAGTGTGTTCATTGGGTATTATTGTGTCAACTAAACACGGTTGCCACAGGGTTGTATATTTAATTTTACTAAATATTAGCGCAAATAACTGTTAATTGGCAATTAAGTTAATTAAAATTTTGTATGGGCAATTAAAATCAATTAAGAAACTAATTGCAAAAATTTAATTAAAATCATATGTATGAACAGCATATAACTTAAAGAACGCAAAATTGCAAGTAATTTTTGCATTGTTATTGTTGCGTTCTTATTGTGTCGCAAGCGTGTGTGTGTGTGTGTTTACATGCGTAGTGATTATATTCGTACATTTGAATCCGGAATTCTTGTTAACTAGAAACCTTATGAACAATAAAGAAGGTAATAAAGAAGTATAAATAGTAAGCAGATATTTGGCAGAGTTGTTTGAAAGACAGTTATAAGTCAGAAAAGTAAGCAAGTCTAGCAGGTTAATGCTCAGGGCTATTAAGTACAAATAAAGTAAAAAAGGGCAGTACGGAGTTCTTACAGAAATTCAGTTTTCCATAAGAATTGAGTGTAAAAAAAGTTACGGAATTTCAGGTTGGTGAATTCCTTATGTGAGTTCTAATAGAAAACTAAACGGATTTTTGATATTTGTTTATTATTACAGGTATGTTAAAGGTAAAAGTGGAGACTTTTTTCCGTTAACTGAAACAAAAATTAATGTTCATACATTTATTTGCCTACGGAATTGTTGACTGTTATTATTATTAGTAATAAAATAATAAAATATATTTAAAAAAATATTATAAATTGACACGATAGTAATTTTTTGTTTACAAACAACCAATTTACACACTTACAGCCAGTTCGCTGATGTCGAATGGATAAATTTACATCCTAGGCGAAAGAAAATTGATTTGGATTTTTTCCAACTTTATTCTATGCGAACGATGTGTCAAAATTCAATTAAAATACATAAGTTCATGCGAACAAATAATAGTGACATAGACTAAACCAAATTAACTCAAATGTGAGTGGCTAGCTTTCTATCGCATACATTTTTATTCGATATCGCCGAACTGGCTGTTATTTTTCGGTGTAGAAGTAAATGTATATTTCCAAATGTGAATTTCAGCAAAAACTCCGTGCCGGCCTTAGCGAACGAGTTTTAGTGTTATTATTTTATTTGAAATTAAAGAACCTGCAAAAGCGTTTTTTGGGGCCATTATTACAACCTAACGATAAAACTCTTGATAGTTAAACTTAACCTTAGTTAACGTGAACGATAAAGTCACCATTAAATTTTCCCCATTTCTACAACTAAAGTTAAAATTTTTCAGCAGAAAGTATGGCAGCTCTAAATGCTTAAAGTTAACTTTGAAATCTATCAGGAGGATGAACCTGCTGTTAAATTTTCAGTAACTCTTCAGGTTAATGTTAACTTGTAATAACCAAAAAAAAAATTAACTGTAAGATAAAATCCTAATGTTAACTATTCGTCAGTTATAATAGTGGCCTTTAAAGCTATAAACTGAGCAATATATAAAATAACGTTCAATAGTTGATTCTACCGATATTGCTCCCGCGTAATAAAACTTTTTGTCTAGCATTGGCTGGACTTAAGTAAAAAGGACATTTTTATTATATTTTTGTTTTTTTATTTACAGCCTGTTCGACGATATCGAATGAAAATGTATGCCAAAGAAAGTTAGTCACTCACCTTCGAATAAATTTGGGTTTGTCTATGTCACTATTGTTCGTTCGCATGAACTTATGTATTTTAATTGAATTTTGACACATCGTTCGCATAGAATAAAATTAGAAAAAACCCAAATCAATTTTCTTTCGCCTAGAGTGAGTCCTTTCGACATCTGTTAGTATTAAGATTTGAATACTTATTGGTAGTTCATTTTGAAGATTCAATAAATAAATAAAAACGCTTAAAAAATATATATATATAAAATCTAACTGCGTACATTTTCAAACATATACATACTTCGTTTTTTTCCGCTACAAGCGTATAACCACGAATGCATGCGTATGGCCATCACTGGCTTAAAGACAACAATAGAAGTATTTAAAAATACTCCCATTATTTTAATTTGTGTTAAGATATTTTATAAAACAGGAAAAGAAACCTTTAATGATGCAACCGTGTAAATAATCGTTAAATGTAAAAGCAAATACTAGACTTTTAAAACCAACTCGAGAACGTTGTGGTTAATGTTAAACATAAAAATAGAAATAAAACTGTAAAAAAAGTAACAACATTATTGTTGTGCATAGAATGTTTTGTTTGTTGTTCTATTTATACAAAAACCTACATCGAAAAGGTAAATCTCGCTTTCGGTTAACACATTTCATGAAGATAAACAATTTCACTTTATTTTCTTTGTACTTTAAACAACAGTTATTTATTAACTTGTATGTATGTGTTTTTTTATTTTTCTTCGTGTTTGTTTTTAAGAAAACCCAGTTGTTGATGCGTATTCTTCAGCTGTCTAGTTCACTTATTTCAAATTTGAATGACGTAAAATGCTATTTGCAAAAGCTATTATATACTATGATAGAGGATGTATTTGGCACCACCCTGTATAATAAAGGATGGTAAAATTTATTTTAGATTAATTTGCAAAACCAAGCCGCTATATATAACAATTTTTGGAAAGTGCTGATATAGTAGACTTCAAGAATAGTAGACCTCTTCAATAACTTAACTCTCGTTTTCTCTTTTTTTTATCGTTAACCAGTTCTCAGGGGATGCCTCCTATAGATGCAGTGCATTGTATGGGAATTAGGAAAATGGGTAATAAGAAAAGATGAAAGGAGAGTAGTGCTTATGAACATTTGAATTGAACTTTATAATTGACAGGAAATTTATAATTGACAGACAAATTTTCCACAGACAATGCATACGGGTGAAAATCGAACTCTCACTGTAATGTGTTGTGATAATTACTGGCAATGACAAAAAAATTGAATTCGCCGCAATTTTAGCGATTAGTGGCGTCGCTAAAATGTTTAAATTTTGTATTCTCTAACGCCAAATAAGTAGTTGTTGTTGTCTACAACGCTAAAATATTAGCAACGGAAATTTTTAAGTGCTAAAAAGTAAGTAGATTACAAATGTTTTCTTTTTTCTATCGTTTCTTGTTAAAAAAAAATATATTACTACAATATAATGGAAGAAAAGACAAAAAGAATTACATAGGAGTAAAAATATATGCTTATTCAGTACTTGGAGGAGCACAAACAGTTTGCCCATGATAGGTAAAAAGTTAATTTTAACTTAAAGTGAAGCAAAACACAAAAATTCGTTTTTTTAAGATTTGTGAATTCCACAAATGTTTCTGGTTCACATTTAGCTTATTGCGTTCACTACAAGTAATTGCACTTAATCGGCCATGTCACAGAATTCACTTCCGTTCGGAAATGGAATTGAATCGGTTTTTAATTCTCAAAAAACGAAAATCTAAAACTTATTTCGGAATGAAATCTATGCTATAAGACAATACTAGTCTTATTCTTGCAATTAAAAATGATTTCATTCCGAAAATTTTTCAGTTCTTTGTTTTTTGAAGAAATAAAAAAAAAAATCAATTCCGTTTCCGAACGGAATTAAACTGAGTTCATTATATTACGACGCCGATAAAAACTGCTCCTTTTTAATTTTTTTAAATATTTATTATTATAAAATGCAGACACTTTTTTCTAAACCTTACCTAGTGTCTACAACTACGATTAACTCTGACATAATATCTGAGAAAACGTCGCAGAATGAGAGAGCGAATTTCTCTATGTCCATCTTCATATCTAACATATCATATCTTATAAGAATCCATAATTCATTGAAAGCCGAGAAGAAAACACATCTTGGCGATCAATAGAATATTGTATAAATTTTGTATATGTGCACATTTTTTACAAAATCAATTGCTTATAGTATATATAACAATATTTATTTAATACGTAAAAACAAATTATTTTCAATTTAAAAGGGTCTTTTTAAAGATATTTTGCAAAACTAAAAATCGGTAAAATTCCAATGGCGTGTTTTTGTAAACAAACGCATACACATCCGCTTTGACAGCTATTATTATGAGATCGTTGCCATGAAATTTCTCATGAGAACGCTCTCATAAAAATTATTATAAGACTGCGATAGCACTGACTTTAAGTCTACACGTAACAGAATTCTCTCTGCGATTGAATTTGACGTTCTCATCTCAGATATTATCGCAGGTGTGGACGCTAAGTTATGAACGTGTAAATAAACAAATACTTTTTTGTGATGCCGTATTTTGAAAAATTTCCCATAAATTCCCCATTTGGTAGTATCATGAAAAAATATTGCTTATAATTTATCGACTTAGGTGCTGTTTAAGTAATATTTGTCAAAAACCAAATAAATTTTGAATGGATCTTCCACAATAACTATTTAAAATCTTTATTTCAAAACATATTTTACAAAGTTATTGAAGAGAAGTTTGAAGAATATTTACGGGAAGCACAATATAAAGTAAGGTAACACCATAATGAATTGCCAAAAATTATTACATTATGTTTATCTCTTTTTAACAGAAGTTCATTCAAGTAGAAAGAAAGAAACAGTATACAGTTAGCAAATTAGCTGAGGCGAAAATATAAAAATTTAGCTGAGCAATTTAGCTTACAGAATACAGATTTAGCAACATCGCTAAAATATTTGCCCTAAATATTTTTTAGCATTTTAGCTTTAGCTAAGCGAGTTACAGAATACGGCTGCTGATTTCGGTCGATAGCAAATATAATTAAATGATATTGCTTAATAATAAATTGGGTAAAATTTTGCTATAATTATTGTAAAGGTAACATTATCTTAATAAAACTAACGGAGTCGTAATAGAGGCCAAGTTTGCCAAACACGAATTCTACATATTGAACGATTTGATTGCATGCCATCAGACCTAGTTTGATCGTATAGTAGTCGGTTAAAAAGCTGTTTCAGTATTGTGGTTCTTAGATACAAATATTGTACTTCTTAAATAATAAAATGGCTTTTTAAAAATGAAAGGAACAAATTAAAAATTCGGCGCGTTTTTGTTGAAATAACGCTCTTTTTGCCCCATTTCGGTGCGTATTTGAAATTTCAAATACATATTGACAATCACAAAGTAAATTTTACGACTTTAAATATCTCACAAGATGGTAGTTAACCATGCTTTCCATTACTTTGGCCAATTGGGTATCTTTTCATTCACACTTTTCTAAAGGTGTATGTGTGAACATATACGAGTATGTGATGCTGCGTGTGAATGTGTTTAAAAACAAACCCATTGCTGTTAATCGCTGTGCGGTGACACACAGGAAAAACATAAAAACGTGAAATAAAGTTCTATTTCTCATTTAGCTGCGCCATCACACACTACACTACACCACACTACACACTACACTACACAGTATAAATTAATATTTCAAATAAATTTATTTTTTTTTCAGTTGTTTAACATCTTCTTTCTCGCTGTGCGTCATTTGCTGTAAAACTTTTAACAACAATATTGTTTTATTTGTATAGAGGAGGCAAAAAAGTTGCAACAACTGAAAAGGCAGCAGCAGGAAAAACACTGACATTTTTATATTTAATTAAATATGAAAATATGCTTGATTTGCTTTTCTGTTGCAAGTTTTTGTCATTGTTTGAAACTGGTATTAGTGTCCAAAAGTTTTAATTTTTTATAAATAAATTGTAGTTTAATTAAATAAAACTCTATGGTTTTGTACACGTTTTGTTTTATGGCTGTAGATTGCAGCTGATTTACACGCAGAGTGGGAAGAATTATTGCCAGAGCAAATGCTTTTTAATAAAATATATTTGCTCTTAAAAAGGTGGAAAAGCAAATGCTTGAAGAAAATTCACATTTTGTTTAAATGAATATATTTTTATTTTCCAGATAACAACTGATTGCAAATCTTTAAAATAAAAAGGTAAAGCCATTAATTTGCATAAATTGTAAATTTAATTTAATTTTCTTACATCAAAAAACACACCTTCAACAATAAACCAGTTAAAATGAAAATCATAAATAAAAAGTTGTTTCATTGTGACGACTTAATTTATTTTAAGATTTATGTATTTTACTTGTGTACATTTACTTTCTTCAACAAAGTTAAAAAGGCCTAACAATTTGAGTTTATTTGATTTGTGGAATTATCTTTTTGTGGTTACATTTTCCTAATGACATTGACGAGACTAAAAATAAAAATATTTACAAGATCTTTTTTGGGCTTGTAAGAATGGCCGATAAGAAATTTACATTTTGTAAATTGTCCTGTTTTATTGTAGTTTTACTGCTTGCGAAATTAAAGTGTTTCAACTAAAAATTCAGTTGAAATTTGTGATAAGGGAGGGAAGTAAATTTTGGGTGTGTAGAAATTGTGTCTTGAAAAGACAGTGGCCTTTAATGTGGAATAAGTGAAACAGAAAATTTTCTGACCACTATACTATATTTTCTTAATTCGTTTTGGTTGCCTACACATAGAAAAAAATATATGCTTGATACAACAATATTCTAAGGGCAACATACCAGAGGTTCAATTCGTGTGGCTGACAGGCGGCTTTGACCCGCCGCCGGCCTTGTTTTACTTTGTCCAGCCGCCGCCGTTATGGCGTCTGAAATCGGCTTATTTTCAGCCGCCGTATTTACACAATCGACAGCTTGAGCCGATTTAAATTGCTGAATTTTTAGAATTTTCTTTTGGAATTGCTTTCTTATCCACACACAAAAACTTTTTTCGGCAATTCATGAGCTTTCTCTATCTTTTATTTCATACAATTTACATTGTATATGCACATACACATGTTGAACATACTATTGTTGAATTATATGGTTGTACCTAATAATAAAGGGTGGTTAAATTTTAAGGGCCGATGTTGATTTTGAATAAAACACAAACTATTTAGGAAATTATTGTAACTTTATCTTATTATGATATATTGGTATTACTCAATTATGCATGGAACAAAATATTGGCCGAATGGGCGCAGCGACGACGGCGGCACACCTCCATCCGATGGTCCAAATTTTCGATGACCCTGAGGCATAATGGAGGTTCTATGCCATTAATGTGACGAATTATCTCATCCTTTAGCTGTTGAATTGTTGCTGGCTTATCGACGAACACCTTTTCTTTCTAATAACCCCAAAGAGAAAAGTCCAACGGTGTCAAATCACATGATCTTGGCGGCCAATTGACATCGCCATTACGTGAGATAACACGGCCATTGAATTTGTTGCGCAAAAGAGCAATTGTCCAAATGCTCTAATAATACCTGTCAAAACACAAAAAACAAGATTTTTCATTTATACACGTCTCTAACATTTCTTTACACCTTTCATGTTAGAGACGTGTATAAATGAAAAAGCTTGTTTTTTGTGTTTTGACAGGTATTATTAGAGCATTTTTCTTTTAAATTCTCAACAATTTATTTATATTGTTGGGATATAAAGTTGAATGTTTGAGAATATCTTTCAAAAATTTCCAAAGTCTACTGATGATTAGGGTAGTTCCTATGAACTGTCGACATATAGATAGCTGGGAAACATAGAAAACAAGCTATTTATAATTTTTATTAATATCAGAAGCATTTAAAATTTTATAAATAAATTCAATTTAGGACCTTTTTTTTAAAGGATATCTAAGGAGGCTGCTGAACACATCTTACTATGATATGACGTAATCAATTTAGTGCAAATTTTACTACTCTTATATACATATTTAGTATTATCATTATTTTTGCAGTTATGGAAAACAAATTATAAAACTTTTTTATACATTTGAGTTTTTTATTCACTATTTTAGCTTCTAACATTGATACCAATAAAAAATTATAAATAGCTTGATTTCTATGTTTCCCAGCTATTTGTATGTTGACATTTCATAGGAGCTACCCTAATCATCAGTCCCATGCTATTCAAGACTGTGGCACATGTCGATGATATTGCTGTGGCGGTGTTGGGTAAATATCCGGACACTCTCTCACAGTGTTTGAATTCTGCACTGAGGATCATAGATGGATGGAGCACCCATAGTGGTCTCAGTGTGAGTCCACAAAAAACGGAGCTAGTACTTTTCACCCGAAAATACAAGACTCCTCCTTTCAATCTGCCAACCTTAAGGGGGGTTGAGCTTAGTCTAGCGGTTAGTGCCAAATACCTGGGAGTCTATCTTGATGCAAGACTGTCTTGGAAGAAGAATGTCCAATTAAGAGTGGACAAGGCAGATGGTGCCTTGTACCTGTATCGTAAGACCATCGGGTAGACCTGGGGTATAAATCCTTGAAATTCTTGCTGGTTATTTAACATGGTAATAAAGCCAATATTAATGTATGGGGCACTTGTTTGGTGGAGGGCTATTGCAGATTCATTGAAAGGATACTGCGCACGTCTGCTTTGATGGTAACTGGTGCTTCTTGTACTAAAGCACTAACTACGATGACGCATTGGCTGCCAGCTGATCTCATGGCGAAGGAAGTGGCCATGTGCTCGGCAATCCAGCTAAAAGCCAGTGCGATGTGGAAAGAAGCATCAATAATAGAAGATTATTTTTCATTCACTATTGATTAAGTTTTTTTTTAAATTATTTCTTACTTTTTAGTTCGATATCGAAGCGTGTGTTTTAGTTTTTTAAACTACTTTGCTTACATGTAAAGGAAAATAACGTTGAGAATAGGAATAGCTTAACGTAGAATTTATATATTTTTTAATTTTATGCTATAGATTCATTTTGTTCTATTTTTAACTGTTTCTAGACCACTGTTTTAGTTCAAAAATAAAATAACTAAAACTTTGATTTATGAAAAAATTTAATTAAATATTTTTATATGTAGATGCACATGCGTAAGTTAATTGTGTGCTTGATGCCTTTATCAAGTTTCAGTCCCTTGTCAAGATTTATCTTATAATTAAGCAAAACATCTTCAGCTCCTGTTTTTTTTTTGTGCCAACTGTATACTAATGTTATTGAGGGCAGACAAGAACTTTAACATGCAGACGCATGTTACGGCTCTTGTTTACTTCAGCATGCAGAGGCATGTTAAGGCTCTTGTCTACCATGAATAAAATCGTCTGCAAGATATCTAAAGCATACAGCTTGTACTCTTATTACTTTGGGCAAGAAGTAAAAGAAACGTTGCTAAATATACCTACATATACTAAAGGTTTGGTTTGATACGTCTTATATTTAAAAGTTCTCTTTTTAAGCCAGCGGCTTATTTTCCACGATAAGTTTTATATTACACATACATATGTAATAAAACTCGTCAGTTAATATAATTTGTTTAGTCCCGCAAAAGAGTTTTAAGTATTAGACAGACAAAAATTTACATAAAAATAAATGCTTTTGCTGTAAGCATAATTTTCTTTATGAAGATGTAATTACAATTATATTATCTGTTTTAGTAAAAACAATTCTGCTTAAGTTATCATAATAATAAATGTCTATGTCTGCTTACATGTGTTCTTTTTATTTTCTTAATTTGTTTTTCTTCGAGTACAACAAAATCTTCAATATAGAAGTTTGCGGGCTGCTTGATTATTCAAAGAATTAGAAAAGAATTATAAAATGTTTGCAACTGAAAGTGCCAAATTTAATTATAACAATTAGAAACAATTGTTATCTGTTTGTAACATGCTGGTGTTTCACAGCTCAATCAACCAGTCAAACAGCCCAATAAGACACCCTCTTTGTTAAATTCTGGTTTCCTTTGCCTGATTTGCGGAACTATTTACGAAATTACAAGTACTTTGAAAAAAGTATTGAGGTACATACATTTATGTAAGTGTATGTAAATATGTATATGTGTGTGTAAGTATGTGTGTAAGTTCTTCCTTGAAGTTTTGTTATCTCTTCTTTTGATTATTTAATTTCTACTTCCCTATCATTTTATATCTTGTGCAAGAGTTTTATGCTATTTCGTAAGCATTATCCGAATCCGTTTCTGCATTTTTATTGCCATTCTGTGTGCTACAGTTAAGCAGCAAACCAAATTCTTACCACACTTCAACACAATAGAAGCGGAGGAACAAGAAAGAGTAGAAGAGCAAAATAACTTTACTTTGTGACTACCAAGTTGTGACCAGTGCTAATAATCCTGTTGTAAAAGGTTTAAATAATGCGGTTCTGCAATAATGCCAAAATAAATTTTTTTGTTTTCAAATGCAAAGAAAATGAGTAAGGCGAGGGGAAGGGTTGGAGCAAAATGTGCAAAAATACTACTTAAATGAAAAAAAGTTCTATGAATAAAGCTTACAAATTGATTTGGGAAAAATATGGAAAGAGAATGAAATGATTGATATTAAAATTTGAAAAAAAAAATTAAATGAAAATTGACTGGAAAGTAAAAGGTTACAAACTGCAAAGAAAATCACTTATTTTGGGGGTCTGACGTTGATAAAAATCCCTACTATTCTGATTTTAGTTTAGGACGAGAAATGAAAACAATGAGAAAATTTATGAATGTTAATGTAACTTAAGTTATGCAGAGTTATGCTTTGGCTGATGTTAAAATGGCCGCTAGAACCGAAGCGAATATAAAAGCGTTAACAGCTTGTGATATATAAAGGATAGTAAGCTATTTCTTTTGGTTATCTTAATATTTTGGTACGAAAGATGCCCCTACGGAGAGCAGATTTTGCCTTGGTGTACACCAAACCAAGACACTCTGCATTTTTTTTTAACTTGGTCGCAGAGGATAACACTTATATATGCACTTACATATGTGCATTGTACCAGAACTGGGGAAATAAATTGCGAGGAGAGAAAAGAGGGGATAGTGTTTTGGTGGACTTTACAATGAGACTTGGTGGACAGAGTGGACGGTTGATGAGTTTGGTTTGTTGATGGGGCGGTATCTGTCGGATCCTCCTGATCTTCGTCCGAACGAGCGGTGACAACTAGCTTCAGACAGCGTTTCGGCTTTTTGACTTCTGCCGGTGGAGACCAAAGCGCAAAAAAAGCCAAACTGTTTTTGTATAAATGATATGGTGCTTTAAGTGGCGGCACACCTTTATTGATTTAATTACTTATGTAATTATTCACTTTAATAACAAAAAAATAGCGAATTTTCTTTTCTCTTTGATTTAAAAAAATCACAAATTTTTAAACCACTTTGATTGAAAAAATTTGAATGTATAAATTATTGCTTGTGACAGCTTTGGCTGTTGACAGGCATGCTGTCAAAACCAACCAGTAGGTTTTCGTTGGTTTTGACCACAAGCGTTGCCAGATCTAAACATCAAGATGCTCCAGTGAGTCAATATAGTTGGATACCCTACAGTCAACGATAAGTTTCTTCGCCCTCACCTGCACACGGTTCATTAATCCACAAATAGGCATTGAGACACCGGCTCAAACATGAGAGTTGTATTCAATTTTCGGTCAGATAGAGGTAGAACAGAGTAACGCTGTTGCGATACTCCAGTGAGCCAATAGCTGGATACCCTACTGTCTATGATAAGTTTCTTCGCCCTCACCTGCACACCGTCCATTAATCCATAAATAGGCATTGAGACACCGGCTCAAACATGAGAGTTGTATAACATTTTCGGTCAGATATAGGTGATAAACATAGTAAGCAAATCGGATGGAGTAAAGATCATCTTACAACATTTCAAAACCTTGAGGCACTTGAATACCTCTTTAGAGACATGAAAAATGTGTCCAGCGAATATCACACTGTATTTTCATTTAAACAACATCAACCTCAAGCACCCGATTTCTCGATATTTGTACCATCCATAAGCACTGATGAAGCAGCATTAGAGGTCATTTGTTTGTGTGTTAATACACAACACTAGGTCTTAGGAGAGACCGGTTTTTGCGATCCCATTCGAAGATTAATAGAAGATCTCTTATATTATATGATGGATCATTCGCCTGGCTAAAGTTCAATCCTGGCTTTAGCCAAGAAATATGTTTATTTTTAATTATAACAAGAGTTGCTGCGATCAATAACTCTTGATCAAAGAAGACAGGAAAAACATAATTGAATACACTAAAGCTGGGGGACAACTAGCTGTTTCGTATTGCGCAGCTGTGGGTGCTGATGAACAGTGAAGCACCCACATTTCTTGACTTAAGCTAGGATTGAACTTGAGCCAGACGAATGATTCATCATATTATATTAGAAATATTAAAATAAGTTCGACTATTTATCATTAATACATACATTAATAGAAGATCACTATTCAAATGCTGCTGTCATCTGCAAAACAGTGGATTGGGTTGAAAGTTTGATAAAGAAAGTCGTTGAGGAAAATAAGAAATAGGATAGGAGAAAGAACGGAGCTTTGCGGTACTCCTGAGTTAATCTTGAACTCGTTTGATGAGACCCCCATATATAACAACTTGTGTAAAGTCCGTAAGAAAATTCGATATAAATGAAAAAAAAAACTATCACCGACACCAAAAGCAATAAGTTTTGCCAGAAGTGCACCATGCCACACTCTGTCAAACGCTTTGGAAATATCCAAAGGCAACACTTTACTTTCACCGGAATGATGGATAGAGTGGCACAGTTTTTTGCGAGAAATATGCCAAAAGATCGAGAGTAGAGCGATGTTTACGAAATCCATATTGACGATCACAAAGTAAATTATGCAATTCTAAATACTTCACAAGGTGGTAGTTAACCATACTTTCAATTACTTTGGAAAGTGCAGAGCAAATTGGTATTAGGCGGTAATTTTCAGGGTTATTTGCCTAACCCTTTTTGGGGATTGGTGTTACATTAGCAACCTTCTAGCACGACGAAAACTCACCAACATGGTAAAGTATGCAGAAGAGGCGTGCTATTGGATGCGCGAACGTAGAAGAACACTGCTGCAAGACCAGTGCTGGAATGCCATTCGGTCCAGGAGTCTTATCTATTTCGAGGTCGCTCAAATCCTTTTAAATGGTCGAACCCGGAAAAATATCGTTGGTATAGTTGCAGACACTCTTTCAAATTCGGAAAGTGGTTGACTGCTTTCCGGAAAGTAAGAATTGCTTGCAAAAATTTCAGACAATAAATTAGCGGGTCTGTGAATGCTGGGCCATTAAAAAAATTCAAAAACGACAAACTCAAATGCTTCGAACGATTACTGCAGCTTCCTGGTACGTAAGAAACTCACAAATTCACAAGGATCTGTAAGTTCCGCTGGTAAAAGATGAATTCTGTAAGTATGCGACAAGGTATAAGGTATGTCAGTAAACTGGAACTTCATCCAAACCCTCTTGCACGCAATATACTTAATTTTCACGGCCACTCTCAGAACGTTAAATAGGTGATTCCACCGATATTATGCGCGCAAAATAAAACTTTTTGTCTAGCAGTGGCTGGACTTTAATAACTTTTTATATTTAGTATTAAGATTTCAATCTTCATGTTTTGAAGATTCAATAAATAGATGAAGGAAAAAAAATCTTTAAACCAATAAAAAATTATAAATAGCTTATGTTTCTTTTTAAATTCTCAGCAATTTACTAGGATTGTTGGGATATAAAGTTGAATGTTTGAGAATATCTTTCAAAAATTTCCAAAATATACTGATGTTTAGGGTAGTTTCTATGAAATGTCGACAGCTGGGAAACATAGAAAACAAGCTATTTACAATTTTTTATTGGTATAAATGTTAGAAGCTTAAATAGCGAATAAAACACTTAATTGTTTGAAAAAATCTTTAAGAGTGTTGGAATTAATGAAGTAGCACCGGGGAGCTGTAAGGACCTTGACACGAAAACGCTGATCGAAAAGAAACTGGCAGCATCGAAGAGTACGAGTTTTAAGTTTGTTGTAGCAAATAAAACTCTAGGAAGCAAATAAAACTCTATGTTTATGTTGTGTTAAACTTGCAAAACTTTCGCCAAGGATTAATTAGCAGAACGGAG
This sequence comes from Thecocarcelia acutangulata, assembly GCA_914767995.1. Taxonomy (NCBI): domain Eukaryota; kingdom Metazoa; phylum Arthropoda; class Insecta; order Diptera; family Tachinidae; genus Thecocarcelia; species Thecocarcelia acutangulata. Next base: position 88,390,665 of record OU612097.1, on the reverse strand, counting down.
ATCAACAAAGTCCCCGGGAGGTACTGCTTGCACAGCTGATTACAGTTTAGGTGCCTACCTTAGCTGAAACGTTCTGACTAAACCTAAAATCGCAGGAAGGGAAATTAGTTCTCCGGATAACTATGGTGAATGCGGCTTTTCTTAGGTTAATAACGCCATGAGGTATTGTGGTTTTGCAACAGAGACCTGTAATGTAAGATGCCAGTAGCGATAGTTAGGCAGGTGAATTGGTTAAATGCTTATGTTCTTAATGGGTTACGGTCTACTAGCTCATTAAGCCTTGTGTTCCATTGAATTGCTGGGAAATTGCATACAGGAAAGATGAAAAGACCTGAACACTTTAGTAAGACATTATGGCACGAAGGTGCTGATGAATTGTGATTAATTCACCCCGCGAAGTGTATTCATCATCAGATAACACTGCAGAAATTATTAGACTACATGATCCGTTTTAAATAAAAAGGAGTAGTTACAACATAGTCCGATGTAATGCAAAATCGTGGTCCATGATAACTAAAAAAAGATATTTTACAATACTCGCAACAAATTACTGAAAAAAACTACTATGGTAATACTGTTACTCAATGTTTTGTTTGGTGTGTTTTCTGACAAGCCGAATCATTTTTTTTATTATTATTAATAAATTAATATCTAATTGCTAATTTAATCTTTAACCATGGGTATGTTAAGGTCACGATGAATATCGCTCCTTTATTGCAACATAGTCATATCTAAAAAATGAGCTTTTCTAGTTAACAATGCAGAATTGTTCACAGTACTACCTTTTATATTCTGCCAAAAATTTATTCATATTACTTTTAAAGTGTTTCCTTTAGGAGATATTTTCTAAAAAAATTTTCGAAGACTTGTATAGAAACTAAAAGTTTGAAATGCGTTTTTCTCGAAACAAGCTTTTTTGAGTTATGACTATGTTGCAATAAAGGAGCGATATTTTTGTTATTCACAAACCATGGAGTCCTAGTTTTTTAGTCTGATGTAATGTTTTTTTGGATTACATGGTCCTTTCCTAGGACATTGCAAAGTAAAATGGAGCATATTTTTCCCATATATTTGGATTACTTTTGGACTAGTCCTGGTCCCTTGTGGAGCACTATTTACACGCATGTAAGGAGTAGTCTCGATTTCTGCAGGGATGGTCGCCAAAGCAGGTGCCGATGTAAATCAATTTCCACAATCTATACGATAGATGTATTGTTTCAATGATGTTCATTGTTCATATAAAAAAAAAAAAAAAAACGGACGACAGTGAAAAAACACGTGTTCATAAGATGGAAGAAAAAAAATAATTATTGCAATTTTTTTTTTTTTAATTTAACATAATATTTCTTTCAGTGTATTCACCCTAATACTTTAGCTTAAATTTCTTACTATAAACGAAATAAAACAAACAAATTCTCAGGATTATTTAAGTGAAATAATGCTGTTGGCATTAGAGCAAAAAAAAAAAAAAAAAACAGAAAAAAGAAAAGAAAACTTCCGGTACTCATTCTACAACTGAATAAAATTTTAATGTCAGCTACAAATGAACTTGTTTAGATATGCGTTCAGGATTTGGAAAAAAAAGATCTCGATAAGTGTAGAACGTGCATGTGAAATTTCAAATACTACATATACATTCATATACAAGGATATGTATGCATGGTTTTGCAGTAAAATAAACACATATGTTTATAACAACGTATGCAAGTGTAAGCAAGTGCGTGTTTGCTAAAGAAAAGAAAAAAAAAAAGACAAATAAACGAAAACCTTTAAATGTAATGGTTTATACCGCAAAGTAAACTATTTTAAACACCATACACACACTCACATACAAGAAACTTTAAACATAAATCTTTCATTGGGATGGAAAAGTTGCAACAGTATTAGATTTTGTTTTGTTTTTGTATTGTGTTTTGTGTTGCTGTTCTTGCTGTTTTACGAGCTTCGCACAGTAGGTTGGGTATTTTATAGGTTTTAAGCAGAGAAAAAAAAAACATAAAAATAGAAAAAGCTCTATATGCTTAGTCTCTTGTTGCACACATGTAGAATTAAACAAATTAAGCAAAATTGTTGAAAAAAGTTTAAAAAAACCTAATGCGTTGAATGCATTGGGGGATCTGTAATTCAAATAAATGCAGGATTATATATCGAACATGATAACACCAACGTCAAATATTCTGGTTAAAATGCAATTAATTTTTTTTTATCCCGGACCAGTACTCAGGGGATGGCCCCTACATATGCAGTGCATTGTATTGGACTAGGAAAATAGGTTATGAGAAGGAGGAAAGGAGGAGTAATGTTTGTGAACTTAACACACGGAACGATCAAAACAAACATTATCACAGCATTTAAAATGTCATGCATATTGAAGTTTCCTTGATTTAGAACCGGCTTTTAAATGGATTTTCTCAGAAGTTTAGGCCCATAATTTTGGAGACAACAAAAATAGAGTCATCCAGATTAGACCCAAAATTGTGGCAAAACAGTTGACAGATTTTGTATCACGGTAGTGCATCTGCTCACTCGGTCATAAAGAGTACTGTAATCGTTCAAGAGATTTGGCCGCTTGCGCCTTTTTTCTGTTCGCAAAATTTTGTAATGTAAACTCAGTTTTCCTATGGCATAGTATACGTTAAAAGCTTAGTATAAAAAGGGTATATCTTGCTTTTCTGTAAAATTATGGTTTATTTAGTTTTAGTAGCGTAGCTTAAAAAACTTTTAAAAATAAACGTAATCACAGCACTAAAAAAGAGTGGTGAAATTGAATTGGTTATGTCAATAGCGTTGGATGCCCTACTTTCACCGATAGACTTCTTCGCCGTCTCCTGTAGATGAGAGTTGTGTTCCATTTTCGGTCGAATATAAGTGATATCAACAGGAGATCGCACGAGGTTGTGAAAACGATTATCGTACCTGCCAATATGGCCTTACCCTAGGGTGATCTAATCACCTGGTGAATACTATGCGTCTACCAGCGCCCACATACATGACAAACTGTCATGCACGAGTACCAATTCGATCTCATGTTGTTTGGACATGATCTCCCCTTTGGTTAGGAGCAGAGCCTTTCTAAAACTCCTTCCAATCTATGGGTCATGGCACCCGATTGCAATGCAACTCCACACCGAGCTCAATTGAACTCTCTCCGCGATTTGGGTTTAAACCACAATCACTTCCTTAGAGACATACATATTGTCAGCGATAGAATCTTCGCCGTCTCCTGTACATGAGAGTTGTGTTCTATTTTCGTTCGGATATAAGTGGTATAAATAGTAAGGATATCGGAGTTAGTGAAGTAATTTCTACATCGTTTCAGTGCTTCTTTAGAGACAAAAAAAATTCAGTCCGTCGAACATCACACATACTATTTGCATTCCAAGAACATCAAGAGCATCCGGTTCCTCAATATCTATACCATTTATGCATACTCTTGGCGTTCAAGAATTTGTATGTTAACAGACAGTACTGGGTCTTACGAGAGTTAGAGCCGACCTTGTCCTTACGACGCTAATCAGAGATTAAAAAAAGATCATTATTCAGTGAGTCATCCATATTCTGCCGTATGGCTCCGATCTCTAATACAGTGTGCCTATAACTGAATGAGTTCGAATGTCAAATGCTGCTGTCATCTGTTAGCTTAGGTTAGGTTAGGTTAGGTTAGGTTAGGTTAGGTTAGGTTAGGTTAGGTTAGGTTAGGTTAGGTTAGGTTAGGTTAGGTTAGGTTAGGTTAGGTTAGGTTAGGTTAGGTTAGGTTAGGTTAGGTTAGGTTAGGTTAGGTTAGGTTAGGTTAGGTTAGGTTAGGTTAGGTTAGGTTAGGTTAGGTTAGGTTAGGTTAGGTTAGGTTAGGTTAGGTTAGGTTAGGTTAGGTTAGGTTAGGTTAGGTTAGGTTAGGTTAGGTTAGGTTAGGTTAGGTTAGGTTAGGTTAGGTTAGGTTAGGTTAGGTTAGGTTAGGTTAGGTTAGGTTAGGTTAGGTTAGGTTAGGTTAGGTTAGGTTAGGTTAGGTTAGGTTAGGTTAGGTTAGGTTAGGTTAGGTTAGGTTAGGTTAGGTTAGGTTAGGTTAGGTTAGGTTAGGTTAGGTTAGGTTAGGTTAGGTTAGGTTAGGTTAGGTTAGGTTAGGTTAGGTTAGGTTAGGTTAGGTTAGGTTAGGTTAGGTTAGGTTAGGTTAGGTTAGGTTAGGTTAGGTTAGGTTAGGTTAGGTTAGGTTAGGTTAGGTTAGGTTAGGTTAGGTTAGGTTAGGTTAGGTTAGGTTAGGTTAGGTTAGGTTAGGTTAGGTTAGGTTAGGTTAGGTTAGGTTAGGTTAGGTTAGGTTAGGTTAGGTTAGGTTAGGTTAGGTTAGGTTAGGTTAGGTTAGGTTAGGTTAGGTTAGGTTAGGTTAGGTTAGGTTAGGTTAGGTTAGGTTAGGTTAGGTTAGGTTAGGTTAGGTTAGGTTAGGTTAGGTTAGGTTAGGTTAGGTTAGGTTAGGTTAGGTTAGGTTAGGTTAGGTTAGGTTAGGTTAGGTTAGGTTAGGTTAGGTTAGGTTAGGTTAGGTTAGGTTAGGTTAGGTTAGGTTAGGTTAGGTTAGGTTAGGTTAGGTTAGGTTAGGTTAGGTTAGGTTAGGTTAGGTTAGGTTAGGTTAGGTTAGGTTAGGTTAGGTTAGGTTAGGTTAGGTTAGGTTAGGTTAGGTTAGGTTAGGTTAGGTTAGGTTAGGTTAGGTTAGGTTAGGTTAGGTTAGGTTAGGTTAGGTTAGGTTAGGTTAGGTTAGGTTAGGTTAGGTTAGGTTAGGTTAGGTTAGGTTAGGTTAGGTTAGGTTAGGTTAGGTTAGGTTAGGTTAGGTTAGGTTAGGTTAGGTTAGGTTAGGTTAGGTTAGGTTAGGTTAGGTTAGGTTAGGTTAGGTTAGGTTAGGTTAGGTTAGGTTAGGTTAGGTTAGGTTAGGTTAGGTTAGGTTAGGTTAGGTTAGGTTAGGTTAGGTTAGGTTAGGTTAGGTTAGGTTAGGTTAGGTTAGGTTAGGTTAGGTTAGGTTAGGTTAGGTTAGGTTAGGTTAGGTTAGGTTAGGTTAGGTTAGGTTAGGTTAGGTTAGGTTAGGTTAGGTTAGGTTAGGTTAGGTTAGGTTAGGTTAGGTTAGGTTAGGTTAGGTTAGGTTAGGTTAGGTTAGGTTAGGTTAGGTTAGGTTAGGTTAGGTTAGGTTAGGTTAGGTTAGGTTAGGTTAGGTTAGGTTAGGTTAGGTTAGGTTAGGTTAGGTTAGGTTAGGTTAGGTTAGGTTAGGTTAGGTTAGGTTAGGTTAGGTTAGGTTAGGTTAGGTTAGGTTAGGTTAGGTTAGGTTAGGTTCGGTTAGGTTAGGTTAGGTTAGGTTAGGTTAGGTTAGGTTAGGTTAGGTTAGGTTAGGTTAGGTTAGGTTAGGTTAGGTTAGGTTAAGTTAGGTTAGGTTAGATAGGCAGGTAGGTTAGGTTAGGGTATGGAAAGGAAAGGTGGGAACCGCGTAATGTGGCATTACATGCTGCTGTACTAGAGATACGCTGCTTCTTATGAAAGAGTCTAGCGCGGTCGGATTGACCAAGGTTAGACAGGATAGGCTGGTAAAGCTCCGCTCGCCTGGGTATTTTAGACGGTGATGCTCCAATGCCAGGCATGTACCGAGGAGATGAAGGATCGTCTTCTCCTCTTCTTCGTCTTGGAAACTTCTGCAGAAGTTGTTATAGGGTAGGCCTGGTTTCCCGGCATGGTTTCCAAACAGACAATGTCCACTGATGACTGCTACAGTGACTCTCAGGTGAGATCTGGCAATGAGATTTGGAAAATAGCTCCAATTTTCTTAGAGTTAATGTGCGGCCACAGGTTCCTTGCTATAAGGCATGTGGGCTCTGTGAGCCATTTTTCTTGGAAACTTTTCAGCGTGTGGAACTTTATTCTTTTCCGCAAAAGGAATCTACATCCTTATCCTCTAGCGTTATAATTTTTTGGCTAAGTCATCAGCGATGTTGTTGGTGTTGTGGGACCCATGTCCTCGTATCCATTTTAGAGTTAGGTTAGAATATCTCGCCATCTTATTTAAAGATGTCTGGCATTCCTGGGCTAGACTACAGTTAGTGTATATTCCAATCAGAGAGTTGATGGCGGACTTGCTGTGCATTACTATCATGATATCCCTACCGAATACCTTGTGAAACGTCAGCCATCTGGACGCTTTATATTTATATAGCTAATATTTCTGTGAATAGGGTTGGAAGTTTGGTACTGCCTATGTGACTTGATAAAAACGCGGTAGGACGCAGCTGCTTACTAACACTGCAGTCAGATTTTAATGACCCTAGTGCGTAGTGTAGGCTGCATTTCGTCTATTGCGGCTTTGAGGCTGCTGGGACTTGTGACCCGTTTAGCTAGACTTAAGGAAACCCCTCAGAAAAAATTCTTACAGGATCATATGGCAGCAAATTCGTTACCAATCAGTACAGCCGTAAAACAAGAATTACTTCCAGTGGAACATAAAGAATGACAATAAAGCAAGGGCTAAAGGGAGTACGTCCAATTAAAACCACATGTCGTTGGTGTAAATTTAATTCTCTACTGCATTCAGCGTTTTAGAATTTCTTGCCATTTTTTCGAACTTTTTTTTAAGTATACTGTTGTTTAATTGAGTTAGACGTCTTTTATTACAATTCTTATTGTTTATTCTTAAATATTTCGATACTTCTTTGTTTGTCTTCTTCAGGAAAATATTTACAAAAACACCGATTATAAGCAGAAACCAAAAATAAAACCTAAAATGCCTGTTTTATTGGCTTTGACTTATATATAATTAAAATCAATACTTCTTTTTGTTGATGAATCAATACTTCTTAATCGATGAATCGATAATACAAGACTGAGGAACAAACTTAATTTAAATTGAGAGGAATGTAAAGCTAATGGTATAATGTAGGAGAGAGTAAAATAATGAAATAAGGAGTTAAAATTAAGGAAAAGACGCCTTAATAATAAGAAGAATAAAATAAATAAGTTACAATAAATTTACGTAACTCGCATTCTATGGTATTTTTCAAATTTACAGCAATTTCTCTTTACAAGTTCCTGGAAAAGTTTTTGAATGCTTTTTAATTTTAATAAAATAATTTTTACAGCGATTTGGTTTTGCTTAGTTGGTGCCGTTTTTGCTTAACCTCCTGCTAAAGAGATTCGGTTTTGTTGTTTTGTTAACTCTTTTATAATATTTGTTGTTTGTTGGTTGGTTTTCCGGCTGCTGTAGCATTTGCTGTAAAGTATTTTCTAGCAGTAGCGGTTGTCAAATTGAAAGTCTCATGTTGTTCTTTTCCTTTGACTCTTATTTGAGTATGACCATTTCCTTCCTCAACAAGCGGCTGGATTTCGTTTGTGTCTTTTGCTCTTGTCGAAAGGGCGTAACTAAAAAGATAGTTTAGTAGATATCTAAGTGGGTATCAGAGTTGAAAGCACTGCAGCTTATACAGGGTGTGTCAGATACTCACTGTTTTCTGTGTTTTGTTATTAATTTCTATTTAAAATGTACGGTTTAAAATGGTTGTGCCACATGCAGAATTTTGGTTTATTTTGTTATTAATTTATAAAAAAAATTTTAAAATTTGCCTAAAAGTTTGAAAGATATGTTGTATGTTAATTTTAGTTGGCCTTAAAATCTTTTCAAAAATATTTGGATTGGCACCCTTTAAATGTATTTCGCTCACAGTAGTAAAACATATGTTTTTATGTATATATGTATATATATGTGTATCTAAAGTACAGTAAATAAACTTCAAATTGAATTATAGCATTTACTTTTTTGTTGTTGTTCTGGTTTGCTGCTTTCCTCAAACTATACATACACACTTATTTCCAAATGCTTTTTACGAAACGAAAAAAAAATCTTATTTTATTTCTGCTGCCATGTCTTGTTTTATATTTTGATTTTTTTTTTATTTTTATTAGAGGGACGATTTTAGTTATTTCTTTTTTTCAAATAAAACAAAATGCTAACTTGCAGAGAAAGGGAAAATGCAACTATATATTTTTAACTTATCCGTTAAGTTTGTTGAATTGAATTATTCAATAGTATTTTTATTTAATATAAAATGACATAATGCCTTTTGCACAAAAACATCTAACGCTGCCGGGTAGGAGTGGTACGTAACCGACTTTTGTACGGTTGTTTTAAAAAGGAAATCTTTATTTAATTTCATTCTGATTTATCAAATTTAAGTTAAAACTTTTCGAAATAAATAAACAATAGCAGGAAATTGGTATGCAAAATAAACAAAAGCGCACAAATGCTTTAAAGCAAAAAGAATAATATTAAAACAGATTGTGTTTGTAACAAATGTGTTGAAAAAAACAGGTGACTAATTGTTATTTTTGTAGGTGCATGTAAGAAAAAAAAAACAAATATTATTAAAGCCCAGTTCAGACTATTATACTAAGTATTAATACTTCCCAAAAATTCAAATAATACGTGCAGGTCAGATAGCCTGAATGTAATCCGTCATACACACGAAAAATAATACGATACAAATAAAGGGTGGTTAAATTTCAAGGGCCGATGTTGATTTTGAATAAAACACAAACTATTTAGGAAATTATTGTAATTTTACTTTATTATGATATATTGGTATTACTCAATTAAGTATGGAACAAAATATCGCCCAAATGGGCGCCGCTACCACGGCGGCACACCTCCATCCGATGTTCCAAATTTTCGATGACCCTGAGGCATAATGGAGGTTCTATGCCATTAATGTGACGAATTATCTCATCCTTTAGCTGTTGAATTGTTGCTGGCTTATCGACGAACACCTTTTCTTTCAAATAACTCCAAAGAGAAAAGTCCAACGGTGTCAAATCACATGATCTTGGCGGCCAATTGACATCGCCATTACGTGAGATAACACGGCCATTGAATTTGTTGCGCAAAAGAGCAATTGTTTCGTTAGCTGTGTGGCAGGTGGCACCGTCCTGCTGAAACCACATATCGTCTACATCCATATCTTCCAATTCGGGCCATAAAAAGTTCGTTATCATCTCACGATAGCGAACACCATTCACAGTAACTGCCTGACCGGCCTCATTTTGGAAAAAATACGGCCCGATGATGCCGCCAGCACATAAACCGCACCAAACAGTCACTCTTTGTGGGTGCATTGGTTTTTCGACAGTCACTCTTGGATTCTCATTTGCCCAAATGCGGCAATTCTGTTTATTGACGAATCCACTGAGGTGAAAATGTGCATCATCACTGAAGTTGATTTTCTTCGAAAATTGGTCATCATTTTCATAATAAGTCTAGATAACTTTAACACGTTGTTAGATTGTGTATTTCTCCATAGTTCAAATTGAATAAGTCTGACATAGAGAAACGTCAAATAAAATGCGGAAAAAAACTTGGCGTTTAGGTGTGGTTCACATTCAACATCGGCCCTTGAAATTTAACCACCCGATACAACTTAGTTGTTTTTTGAAACTTTTCAAAGCGATAATACTTTACATTGGATCAGGGTTATGTTTTTTTTTTAGCAAACCAGCTGTTTAAAGATTTAGTGGCCGACTATTTATTAGCTGATGGCGTGCCGTCACCGACGCTATTTTTTGTCGTTATAAGAAAGCTCCAAATTTGGGATTTTGCTGTCGTATATAAATGTATTTTGCTTATGCTTTATGTAGAACATAAAATATTTCGGTGCTAATAAATTTGGCTCTGTTTTGCATAATTATTATTTTAGCTGCTAAAAATTTTCAAGCCCTGGCACGTCTACCGCCTACTACGAAGACCTCACCTACCGCCGTGTAAAGGAAGTTGAAAGCTTTTACATATTTAGGTGCGAGTTATAATTATTAAAATTCCGGAAATGAGATAATACATATGCATGTGATGGCAGAAAATCTACTGCTGCCACAACTCCTAAAACATATTCGTTTTTCAGCTTAGTTTCATAATTTCATTTCTTCTTTAAAACTGTTCATCAGTACATTTTTATCACAAACAAATTGTTCCCAAGTTTTAGGAAGTTAAATCAAACTTAAACACGATAAAATAGTTAAAATTTATTGTTTTGTAAAAAATATGAACAGATGTTTTCTTTTCTACTCAAATTTGTTGGTTTATATCAAGTGTGATGGTGTGAATGCAAAATCTAATGTACGTTAAGCTACGTACACACGGTTGTCAGATCTTACAATATTGCCAGTAAAATTGTCTGAAAATGTATTACAATCATGTGAACTGTCAATTTTTAACTTACACCGTTGTCAGAAAAACCATTGTCAACCAATTGTAAAACGACAATGCTGTCAGACATCTGACAATGGTGAGAACACTCTTCGTCGGCATTGTCAGATAATTGGCTGGTATTGTAAGCTCAGTTTTAATTGTCAGATATACAAAACTAATTCACCTGACGATGGGATCATTGTCAGAAAAAAGTTTGATGGGCAACACTGCCAAACAGATGGTTGTGTATATAGATAAGTGGCAATACCTTAAAACATGTCTGGCAATTTTTTTCATCTAACAACCTTACAACCGTGTGAACTGACAATTTTTGTTGTCAGATGAATTATTTGTCAGACCATAGTCTGACAATGAAATTGTAGGATTTTCTTACGATCGTCTGAACACACAATTTACTTCTGCGGGATAATTTTTCATTGTCACTACATTGTCAGCATGTTGCCAGATCTTATAATATTGTAACATCTGACAACCGTGTGTTCATAGATTTAGACTTTTTGACAGTCGCAAGAAATGTGTTTAGACTTTTATCTCCCAAAATCGAATGAAGGTATTTATACTTGTATAATAGTGTGATCGGGCCTTAAATAACATTTGAAAGTTTAAGTTGCTTGGCATCATGTGTCTAAAACTAATATGATTTAGTAGAGTTATTTTACCTGTTGCTATTTTTATTTATTTATTTATTTACTTATATAACTATATAGTTGCAAATAAATTTGCAAGTTATAGGATGCATAGCATGGGCGGAGTAACGAAGACCTTATGCCCACCATGGTATTAACAGTAATTTGTAGCGGCGCTGTGACTAACTATAACGACTTATGCTTTCACATAAGAAGTTGCAGCGTTGTGAACAAAGAAATACCTCAAAAAAAGTGTAAAATAATACAGTTTGTTGAGGCTAACATTTAACCGGTGAAAGCAGGACCCTTGATGGCCAAACATTTAAGACCGCACTTAAGAAACAATTACGATGACGCCAGAAATTTTTTCCAGCTCAGAACTGCTTTACGACAGAAGAGAAAGCTAATTTGCTGAAAATTAAGTAAACTTGGTGTTAACTTCTGCCTCGAAAACGAAATTATATAATTGACTATTTACATGTAAATAAGACATCTGCCTTCGCTTAACTCACTACGTCATGGTGATATTTTTTCGAACTTCTTTAAAAAGGCAGTCCCAAAATCAAGATTTGAATTTGTGGCCCTGAGGCTGATACTGGGTTCAACATTTCGTTTGGGATTCTGTCAAATTGCACACAAACGTGTTTCGAACGAAGGAATATTTGCGAAATAAGTTTATCAAAGCACTATTGAGTGCTTTAAGCGTAAGATATGTTGCTGAAAAATTGTTGCAGATTCAATCTCAGGCTTTACCCTAAAAAACTGTGAAAGACAGTCCGACGGCTGAGGGTTTTGGATTACTTTAAGGAAATCGTTTTACAGTAAAACAACGTGTAATTTTTGCTTGAGGTCACTTGTTGTAGGAAAAATTATCAGTTTAACTATCAATATTTCGACACCCCTTTGTGTGTCCAAAATATCAAATATTGAATAAGTGTAAGTCTTATCTCATTTGTTTTAATAATTTTATTCTTTTAGTAATTCTTGCAGAAAAGAGTATATAGAAATTGACTATAAAGTTAATCGTTTTATTATATAAAAAAACATTTTTTTCCTGTTCAATAATGAAATTCCTTGAATAAATTAATAAATTGTTTGAATGCGCACCTGTTAAAGAATTCATGGATTCAAACAAAAGATTAGTAAAAATAATTATTGATCGAAAACAACTGTTTTTTTAAACAGCAACAAAATACGATGTCCAAGGATATTTTTTTGATTTTTATGTATATGCACACAAATTATTTTTTTAGACAAATATTTTGTTGATTTTATTTTTAATGTAACGTGTTTAAACTATATTCATTGCAGATGCAATTTATTACCTTGCACAGTGGGTGAAGTTGAACTAATTATTATTAGTCTAAGCAGTAATGCAGGTAAGTACTCTAAATTATTTAACTAATCGGTGTTAAATAATTTAGTTCCAACATTTTAAATACTTTGATAACATTCTGCTCCTTATAACGTATTCCAGTACAATGCGTTATATATGTAGGGGTCATCCACTGGGTCCTGGTACAAGGAAAAAAAGACGTCAAATGCACTAGTCACCCAAAAATCTTTGTGAATATCGAGGCAGTGAGTGAGAGAAGCAGTTACAATCCAGGACCCTCAATGAGACGTCATGAAAAAGCCGCTCTCCACAACGTATACTCAACAAATGTCTGCATTTCTATGTTTAAAAAAATCAATTAACAGAACAACTAAAGCCCAGTAATCAATCCACAGTGAAGACAGTTCATTGATTGGATTACTGCACATCAATAGGATGAGTCACTGGACCAACTCGACAGGATGAATTATTCACAATTCTTCAGTGCCCACCCATATGTGACTTGAAAGTCTTTGTCCCACCCACATGTGGCTTCCAGAGCTGCTCTCATATGGTTGTAGCTATATAAACAGACCCCTTATGTGCAATTTCTCAAGCAGCCAATGGCTTAGTGATGATGTGTCACTGAACCAACTCCACAGGATAAATTATTACCAATCCTTAACCCCCCCCCACATCTGGCTTGAAAGGCTTCTCTCATATGTTTGTCCCACCCAAATGTGGCTTCTCATATGTTTGTAGCTATATAATTAAACCACTTGCCTGCTAATTCCCCGTGTGGGCTATTTCTCAAGCAGCCAATGGCAAAATGAGTTGGTAGGTCAAAGCCCATTAGAGCATCAGCCCTTTACCAACTCACTTACTTAATGATCAATACTAATTAGTTTCTTACATTTTAGTTGTCTGTTGCAAAACAACAACATCTAGCGTTTATTAGTCCCCGAGAGCCGGCGTACATTACAATTAAATTAGAGAATGTGAAAATTGATTTGCATCAGCACCTGCCGTGTCGGCCTTATCTGATGATGGACCAACACCACGGCGTGAAATATTTATATTTCATCAGCACACCTGCGTAGCTTGCAAGACTCATACAGATTGCAACTTTTGCCATAAGTTTGCTGCCATATGAATAAATCCCTTCCACAGATCAAATGATTCAACAAGCATCCCTTGACCAACTCACCCATCTAACCATCATTACTGGGATATCATTATTGATATCTATTTCTAGACAGTTGCGAAAGCGATTATTGTTGGTACCTGCCAGTATGGCCTTACTCCACGGTGATCTAATACAATGCGTTTACAAGCGCATACATGACAAACTACCATGTATGAGTACGAGTTCGATCTCATGTTGTTTGAACATGATCTCCCCCTTGGTTAGGAGCACCTATTTCTAGACAATAGCACCCCAGAAGTTATTAGCCCCGGAAAACCGGCATGCACCATAGTTATCAGGGAGTGTAAGCCACAATCAGAACGTGTCAGCCAAGATTTGGGAACAATGACCAGCGCCGAGATGATCTGTAGACAGTACCTTCCGGGGCCTTATTGATCCCCCTTCTGCTTATTTAACCCCTGAAGAGGGTTTCGAAAGATATTTGCTACAACAATTGAAGAACTTCTCTTTGCTCTAGAAAGCATTGGGCAAAACCTGCTTTGCGGGTTTGCCAATTTTTCGAGCAAAATCATTCTAAGCGGTGAAGCAGACTTTCATCTTGACAGCGTTGTGAATCGCTCAAATTGTTGCTTATAAGTTATTGAACACTCGCAAAGGATTATCGAACAACAAATACATTCACAATGAGTCACTGTGTGGTATGGATTTTTGACCCTAGAAAACCCAACTATGTTTGTTTGAAAATAAGACTACTCAGTGAATATTACTACTGTTCAATATCACGTCATAATAAAAGCCAAAATTGCCCGCAAGTGACAAGGGTGTGAACCATAAACTGACATGTTTAATCGAAATTAATTTTATGATGCAGACACAAATCGACTAATATTTCAATAGCGTTGTATTTAAAAATACCTAAGCTTATTTTATGATATTTACGATCTATATCATTTACCACTAGAGCCATCTATTGCAAAACGGCGGAAGCAAAGTTATACATCTGTCACTTGAGCTAAGACCACAAAGCAAAATAATAATGATTTCTTTCAGTCGTATTCTTTACTTCTTAAAACGGCTAGAAGAAAAACGCTGAGCCATAATATTGTATAATTTTAGATGCTTATTGAATAGCCGACTCAATACAATAATACCATGAAACTGGATCTATTTGATGGCCAATTTTTAAATTCTTCTTATAAGCTGAAGAATATAAGTATAATAAACCACTTATTGCCAATTTTTAAATTATTTCTATGAACAGAAAAATGTATGTATAATAAACCACCCTAAAACTTTAGAACTTAAACAATTTAAAGCTGCTAGTAAATACTGTATTACACGTTTCCATTAAAGCAATAATTTTCATACGAGGCTGCGATGAAATTATCAATTTCATAAAATGTTTTCCTCCAGCAGTATGTGCACATTTTGATTTAACTCACAAAATGCTGTTGATGAAACTAATGCAGAGTCCCTGTAAAATATGCTGCAGATTTTGCTAGTTTTTTTTTTCTTTCTGTTTTTATGAGAAAACAAATACACAGCCCAAAACAAGTACAAGTGGTATGGCTGTGGCTCTGTGCGGCATTTAATCTGCAGGCGCTATCACCACAGGCAGGGTTTTTGTTTTATGTTGCATACGTCCCAGTTTATAGGAGACTACTTGTATGTTTGGCAGGTTTGTTGAGCTGAAATCATTTAAAGTAGTTTATAAAACAATGTATAGTATTTAGACACCGGCTGAGTATCTCATAATACAAGCTGGGGGTTTTCTAGTGTGCATATCTGTACATGTTTTTAAATAGCCAGCTCAGTAATTGCAGCCCTACAAAACTTTACTACATTACACTATTTAACAACAACAACAGCAACAACAACAGCTACAGCGGCTACCCATCATTATTATGAATTGTCATTTTTACTTGTCTTTCATGTACGAAACCATGTTAACGCTTACAATGAAACATATCATGTTGCAACACATCCAACATACATCAGCATCAACATCATCATCATCATCATCATCATCATCATTAGCATCAGTAATTTACAAGACTTGTTTGAAAGTAAATCAGTGTTGAATAGTTTGTTGAACAGGCTAACCACTCTGTAAAAATGAGAAAACAAAATAGCACTTGAAAATGGAGTCGAAAGAACATCGAAGGAAGAACCAAAAAAGCAAAAACAAAACAAAAAAACTGGAAAAAAATTTTGTGCTGCCAGTTAAAATATCCTTTGAAAATGTGTGTTACTGCTGCTAAAAAAAAAAAAAAAAAAAAGTAAGAGAAGGTTTAAGTAGCTGTATAGCACATATTCATTGAAAATTGTTTGTATTATTTTATAATTAAGTTTTTTCTTCTTCTTTTTGCACTTTGCTTGTCTTGTTTGCCTTTTCGTGTGTTGACTTGCTCATTACATTAAGTTTATTAAAAGATCTTTTCGGTAAATATTTAATTTGTTGAATTTTTACAAGGTGACCATTTAAAAATGTGAAGGAAAATGTTTTAATAATAATTTGGAATGAAAACTTCTGGATTGCAAAGCAGTGAACTCTGGAAAAGTAAATTTTTCCGTATAGGTGCAAGTAAAGTAGATAACACACGATATGTTTTTAACAATGTACATATCATATTTCACAATGTAAAATGCCTACATGTCGTCTGTTACCTCAAAAATATTGCTTCTGTAAAAACATGAGCAAAGCCGTCTGACAAAATTTCAAATAAAGTGTGTTCTATTTTGAATATATTTAAACATCTGACATTAGAACTCTATGCCTGGCGAACAATTCAGAGGCCGTTTTTGGGCGGTATAAATAGTCGGCTCGAGGAAATTTTAATGCATTAATATTTTAATACGTTTTAAATTTTTTGTAATAATAAAAAGCATAGACAATGACAAACGTAAATGTACATATAAGTTTGTGAGCAAATTTTAAAAACGTCTGTAAAAATAAAAAATTTTACAGACATGAAAAAATACATCAGGAATTACATTTTAAAAAACAGAC